>JAFFST010055760.1:75868-81134 GCA_022414735.1 Noturus placidus
ACTGATATTTGGGCTCTGTGGGTGGATGATGATAACCAGACTGTGGTGAAGTACATCAACTTTGAGCAGTAAGTGTCGCACTTTGTTAACAGTGGATCGGGTTGGGTTTGTGAACACGCTGACGTGTGTGTGTGTTTGCAGTAACGCAGCAGGCATGTGGAACCAGGTGTTTGTGCAGCCCGCCCCAGAGGAGGAAGTTCACATTGGAGCTGAGCAGGATCCTAGAGTAAGAACTAGGCCAGCTTTAGAACTGTGTGTGTATGAATGCTAATCATCATATGAATCTGGAATGATTGACAAGTGTGTAGGTATTCTGAACTCTCTGATTAACTGACCCTCTGGAAGCCCCGCCTCTTTTGCTCTACCCCCAAGTGTCTGCTTTTTTTCCTCCGAGTGCTTTTTGATTGCCCTGAAACCCCTAAATTTGCACTGTAGACAAGTGATTAGTGAGAATGTTGCGTGCATTGCGCTCTCCACTGTGTCCTCAGATTAAAGATAAATACATTCGTGCTTCTGCGGTTTCTCCTCTCTTCAGGAGACGTACCTGGATGTTCTGTTCTCTCCTCTGCACTTCACTGCTGCTGCTATCGTAAAGGCACTACAGGTAAACACACACACAAGACTCCACACTGATTCAACTTCTACCAGTCTCTTTCTTTCTCTCTTTCTTTCTCTTCTCTCTCTCTCTCTCTCTCTCTCTTTCTTTCTCTTCTCTCTCTCTCTCTCTCTCTCTCTCTCTCTCTCACTAGATGAAATTAATCATTGGGGGGTTTTTTGGTTGTTGCAGATTTACAAACGTGGCACGGAGCGAGTTCTCGACTTAACATGGGAGACACTGAAGAAGGAAGTCACACTTGCTGTAGAGAATGAGGTCTCTCTTGCTCACACTCACACACACACACACACACACACACACCTGTAATTATGCACCGTTCTGTGTGTTTGTGTAGTGCACACACCCCATGATAAGTGTGTGTGTGTGTGTGTGTTCAGCTCCAGAGCAGTGTGACTGAGTTCGAGTTCTCTCAGGAGGATTACCGCATGCTGCAGGTGGAGTTCTGGTCCAAGTTCTATGCCTGCTGTCTGCAGTACCAGGAGGCTCTGTCCACCCCCCTCGCCCTGCACGTGGACCAGTCCACAGCTATGGTGTGCCTGCTCAAGAAGGTAGCAGATACACCCGGAATTGGGGGGATGGGAGTGGCTTCAAGGTGTAATTGTGTTTATTGGTATTTAAACGTTTCCATAGCGGTACGTCAGGCCACGCCCCCTTTGTTGCCTGAATCATTTATACTGATTCTGTTGTAACGATTCAAATCAGTCATCGATCGCTCATCAGTAACGTTTCATCAGGGCTTTGTGTCGTTCCTGTTGCCCTGCTTTGCCGTGGATCACTTGTACCTGTGCTCTGATGAGTACCTGTTCTTCGAGGAGGAAACACCTGTAGCTGACGGTAATCACTCGCACTTAACACCGATATCATTTCATCACGGTTAAACGTATCAGGGGGAGGGGCTTAGAAATCTCATCACGGACCGTGTGTGTGTGTGTGTGTGTGTGTGTGTGTGTGTGTGTGTGTGTGTGTGTGTGTCAGAACCGGAGCTGGGCGGGGATGTCCTGCAGCTGGTGCAGTGTTTGCGGTTGGTGAATGAGTGTTTGCAGGGGGAGATGGCGTGTGTGATGGATAGAGCGGTGGAGATGCTGATGTCTCCAGAGAGAGCTGCAGAACAAGTTCTGGAGAACCTGCTGGCTAATGACAAGTCAGTACCACACTCAGACCCACTGCTTCACCGGCACATAAACATGCTGACCCCTTTTGCTTTTGCTAAGGATCTGTGTGTTTCAGTGATGATTTAATTGCTGAAATCACCAACAAGATGCAGGATGTGCGAAACCCAGTGGCTGCGATGAGCACCCTGCTCCGAGAGCTCGACCTGGAGGCGGAGTTAGACACGGCCGACACAGTGCTGTCGCACACAGGTGAGATCTCACTCTCTCATACACAAGACATCAGCATTTAACCAGACTGTTTGTCACACGCGCTCAGTTATTCATTTTATTACATGACCGGTGCATTTTGGTGACTGTGGGTGGGGCTTAAATTAATTAAACGTTAACACTTTGCCACAGATTTGACGGGTATAAATGGGTCGATGTACAGAAATAGTTATATTTTGGCTAAATCAAGCACTTTAAGCTCACTGCGTGGCTCATGAGCTGAGAGTAGGAACAAATTGGGGGCAGAGGGGGATCTCCATCCCTCAGTCCTATTGGTAGTGACTGAATCACTTTGCATCTCATTTGCATATAGTTCAACTTAACTTTTGCTCTTAACTTGGCATTTGCTCTTGTACTTCTCACAAACACTCCTACTATCACTAAAGCTCAGGTGTGTGTGTGTGTGTGTGTTGCAGGCCGGTCTCTGAGCCTGCGTCTCAGTCTGTCTCAGCTGTACAGCAGCAGCGTGGCCGTGAGCGTTGTGTGTCAGGCCGTGTGTCACATGACCATGACTCGAGCGCTGATCTGCAGAGACCTCCTCATCCTGCAGCACCTGTACCTGCGCCTCGGAGACAACGTGAGTCTCTACAGAGAGATGACCTGGAAGAAGAAATTGAAAAGGACCTGAGTAAAACGTGTGTGTGTGTGTGTGTGTGTGAGAGATAGGTGCTCCTGGCAGGCAGTGCTCAGTATCTGCATTTGCAGCAGGATCTGATCCCACGCTGTTCACACCTGCTCTGCAGTTATCACCTGCTCAAACAGCTCAGCCAGACCCTCGCCTCACCTGTACCGCTCGACACACTGTACGCGTATATATATACACACACAGAGGACACACGTATAACCTGATCTGCGAACCCAACCATACGCACTTTGTGTGTGTTTCAGAGACGCTAACCTGCAGCACCTGTCCGTGTTGAAGCTGTCTGATTCCACGTCGATCACGGCTAACAGATCAGGTACGACTCAGACTCGGGGGTCAGGAGTGTGACCGTGTACATAAAGGTAATACCTTCAGAATATATTCATATTTCTAACCTGTGTGTGTGTGTGTGTGTGTGTGTGTGTGTGTGTGTGTGTGTGTGTGTGTGTGTGTGTCAGTGTTGAGTCCTCAGACGATAGTGGAGCTGTTTTATCAAAACATAGCTCGGAAATCCATTGTGCTGCAGCTCTTTGGCCAGAGGGAGGCGCCAGAGAGTCACATCACCAGCCTGCACTGGAACCAGCTCATCTCCAGTGTAGTGCATCTATTGACCCAGTTACTGTATCCTCTCTGTATACACACACACACACACACACACACACACACACAGTGTTCGAGTGTGTTTGAAGCCTTATATCACCATGATCAGGTGGCCCAGTAACCCCAACTTCCTGTTTCCGGAATGCATGATGGGAAACTGCCAGTACACACAGCTCCAGGTGAGCTTGTTAATACCACTACATGCAGAACTTGCACTAATTTATCAGACACTCCTGGTGGTAGGAGGTGGCCATTTTAAATATTATTTTTTTGTCCCAATATGATGCATGACTCTTGCTAAGTAGCGAACAGAACACATGAGTTAAGAGTCGTATCCTTGTAGTGATCATTGGAGTGTGTGTGTGTGTGTGTTTTTGCAGGAATACGTGCGGATGATTGGACCGTGGTGCCAGGCTAATGTGGGATCGTGTCGGTTTGTTCTGGGTCAAGCGTACCTGGCCTGTGGAGAAGGTCAGAAGGTAAAACGGAGATCATTCACCACACATACACACACACACACACACCAGCATGTCACACCAAGCTTAATTTCTTTTGTAAAGTCTTGACCTACAGCTTTGTTTTTATTTAATCTAATTGTAGGCGCTGCAGTGTTTCCAGGAGGCAGCACCAGAGGTGGAGAAGGAGGAGTTTCTGAAGAGATTGACAGGTTCAGAGGAGGAGGAGGCGGGGACTACCGCGCCACGATTACTCTATTACAACAAGGTACACACACACACACACGCAGGTTCTACACTCTATTACTGTTGATATCGATACTGAATATGCTACTGCTGTGTGTGTGTGTGTGTGTGTGTGTGTGTGTTTCAGGTCTTGAGACTCCTGGAGGACGTTGGGTTGCCAGATCTTGTGATTCAGTTAGCCACACTGGCCGTATCCGAGGCTGTGAACGACCAGCGCAGTCAGGTACAGAAAGTTTCCACACCGTTCACACGTGTTATCATTTTTGCACTAACTTTCATATTATTGTTTGTTTTTGTCACACACACACACACACACACACACACACACAGGCAGCTCTGTGGACGCGTATTTTTAAACACCATCTGGATCTTGGTCACAACAGGGAGGCGTATGAAGCTCTGACCCAGAACCCTGATCCCAGCAGGTACACACACACACACACACACACACAAAGTAATGCTCTAGTTGAAATAAGGAACCTTCTGCATGGCGTCAGTAAGCTGAGAAATAAAAATACTCCCCTATTGATTTATTGTATGAAATGAACTGTTTTATACGCTCGACCCCTGAAAACATCAGGAAAGTATTTAAGGACAACTTTTTTTTACTGAAGCCACCAGATGGAGGAAATTATTATTAATTTTTTTTTAAGTAAACAATGATTGAAAGAGCGTGGATCGACACTGACATTTAGAGAGTCCATGTGCAGGGAGTTTTAAGACTGTAGTGTTACGTACCCGGTCTAGGTCGGGCCGCAACATACAAAAAAGAAAGAAAAGGTTGGCGAGACCAAGATTGCGTTTGGGCTTGTTTATTTTAGACACACTGTGGTCTTAATCTTCAGAAGCCGGCCAGGCCAAAATAATAAACAAAAGTCCCTCTAACTTTACCAAATGTTACCTGGCTAAACTACAAGAAAAGAAAACAAAAATACACAATCTTCTCTCACGCCCTAGCTAACCCAAAACAGGAGAAAAGGGTGAAATACAAATGGCACCGACTTCCTACTAACCACTCTAACCGTGCACTATTTACAAAGGTGACTAATCGTGATCTTAAATAACAGAATACTATATACACATATACGTATACACGAGCCGTAATGGGACAGAGCAAAAACAGAGTCAAAACAGGCGAAATGGTCATACACAAGCGAATTAGTCAGAACAGGCAAATAGTCATACACAGTCAAATTATCCAAAATAGCACTAGGCAAGATGCACTTCTCTCTCTAACACAACCCAAAGTCAATGATCTGCCCTGGGCTGCAGACTGATTAGGCTTAAGTACTGTTGGCAACCAATCCCGTCGCACAAGGCTGGAGTA
>JAFFST010055775.1:12149-22149 GCA_022414735.1 Noturus placidus
ACGTTATTTACAGAGTGGTTATCTACAGAGCCATTATTTACAGAGTGGTTATCTACAGAGCCATTATTTACAGAGCGGTTATCTACAGAGTGGTTCTCTACAGAGCCATTATTTACAGAGTGGTTCTCTACAGAGTGGTTCTCTACAGAGCCATTATTTACAGAGTGGTTCTCTACAGAGTGGTTATCTACAGAGCGGTTATCTACAGAGCAGTTATTTACAGAACAGTTCTCTACAGATACGTTATCTACAGAGCAGTTATTTACAGAGACGTTATTTACAGAGCTAGTACTCTACAGAGTGGTTCTCTACAGAGCCATTATTTACAGAGCAGTTCTCTACAGAGCGGTTATTTACAGAGCCATTATTTACAGAGCAGTTCTCTACAGAGCCATTATTTACAGAGCAGTTCTCTACAGAGCGGTTATCTACAGAGCAGTTATTTACAGAGACGTTATTTACAGAGCTAGTACTCTACAGAGTGGTTCTCTACAGAGCCATTATTTACAGAGTGGTTCTCTACAGAGTTGTTATTTACAGAGCAGTTATTTACAGAGCATGTACTCTACAGAGTGGTTCTCTACAGAGACATTATTTACAGAGCAGTTCTCTACAGAGCGGTTATCTACAGAGCCATTATTTACAGAGCAGTTCTCTACAGAGTGGTTATCTACAGAGCGGTTATCTACAGAGCCATTATTTACAGAGTGGTTATCCACAGAGCAGTTATTTACAGAGCAGTTCTCTACAGATACGTTATTTACAGAGCTGTTATTTACAGAGCATGTACTCTACAGAGCGGTTCTCTACAGAGCGGTTGTTTACAGAGCGGTCATTTACAGAGCGGTTATATACAGAACAGTTGTTTACAGAGCATGTACTCTACAGAGCGGTTCTCTACAGAGCGGTTGTTTACAGAGCGGTTGTTTACAGAGCTTGTACTCTACAGAGCGGTTCTCTACAGAGCGGTTATTTACAGAGCTTGTACTCTACAGAACGGTTCTCTACAGATATGTTATTTACAGAGCGGTTATATACAGAGCCGTTATTTACATAGCGTGAACTCTACAGAGCGGTTATTTACAAAGCTGTTATTTACAGAGCAGTTGTTTATAGAGCTTCTACTCTATAGAGCGGCTCTCTACAGAGACGTTATTTACAGAGCTGTTATTTACAGAGATGTTATTTACAGAGCGGTTCTCTACAGAGCGGTTATTTACAGAGCAGTTGTTTACAGAGCATGTACTCAACAGAGCGGTTCTCTACAGAGCGGTTATCTACAGAGCCATTATTTACAGAGTGGTTCTCTACAGAGTGGTTCTCTACAGAGCGGTTATCTACAGAGCCATTATTTACAGAGTGGTTCTCTACAGAGTGGTTCTCTACAGAGCGGTTATCTACAGAGCCATTATTTACAGAGTGGTTCTCTACAGAGTGGTTCTCTACAGAGCGGTTATCTACAGAGCCATTATTTACAGAGTGGTTCTCTACAGAGTGGTTCTCTACAGAGCGGTTATCTACAGAGCCATTATTTACAGAGTGGTTCTCTACAGAGTGGTTCTCTACAGAGCGGTTATCTACAGAGCCATAATTTACAGAGTGGTTCTCTACAGAGTGGTTCTCTACAGAGTGGTTATCTACAGAGCGGTTATCTACAGAGCCATTATTTACAGAGTGGTTATCCACAGAGCAGTTATTTACAGAGCAGTTCTCTACAGATACGTTATTTACAGAGCTGTTATTTACAGAGCATGTACTCTACAGAGCGGTTCTCTACAGAGCCATTATTTACAGAGTAGTTCTCTACAGAGTGGTTATCTACAGAGCCATTATTTACAGAGTGGTTATCTACAGAGACGTTATTTACAGAGTGGTTATCTACAGAGCCATTATTTACAGAGCGGTTATCTACAGAGTGGTTCTCTACAGAGCCGTTATTTACAGAGCTGTTATCTACAGAGTGGTTATCTACAGAGCCATTATTTACAGAGCGGTTATCTACAGAGTGGTTCTCTACAGAGACGTTATTTACAGAGTGGTTCTCTACAGAGACATTATTTACAGAGCAGTTCTCTACAGAGCGGTTATCTACAGAGCGGTTATCTACACAGCCATTATTTACAGAGTGGTTCTCTACAGAGTGGTTCTCTACAGAGACGTTATCTACAGAGTGGTTATCTACAGAGCGGTTATCTACAGAGCGGTTATCTACAGAGCCATTATTTACAGAGCGGTTATCTACAGAGCATTATTTACAGAACAGTTCTCTACAGATACGTTATTTACAGAGCTGTTATTTACAGAGCATGTACTCAACAGAGCGGTTCTCTACAGAGCCATTATTTACAGAGCTTGTACTCTACAGAGCGGTTATTTACAGAGTGGTTATTTACAGAGCCTTTATTTACAGAGCGGTTATCTACAGAGTGGTTATTTACAGAGCAGTTGTTTACAGAGCATGTACTCTACAGAGTGGTTCTCTTCAGAGCCATTATTTACAGAGCGGTTCTCTACAGATCCGTTATTTACAGAGCGGTTATATACAGAGATGTTGTTTACAGAGCATGTACTCTATAGAGCGGTTCTCTACAGAGCCATTATTTACAGAGCATGTACTCTACAGAGTGGTTCTCTACAGAGCCATTATTTACAGAGGCGTTATTATTTATTTGTCGCATTATTTACATGCGACACTTCGGCATGGGATCACCCGGGCCGGGATTCGAACCAGCAACCCTACGATTAGTGGATTAGTGGATTAGTGGACAACCTGCACTACGGCCGACTGAACACAGCCGCCATAAGACACAGTGAAAGCAAAAAAAAAGGAAGAAAAGAAGAAAATAATGATGGAGAAAAAAGAAAGTGAGGAAAGGAAAATAAAGAAGAAAGAATAAAAGGGAAAGGTAGAAATAAAGAAATGAACATATCCACCATTATGGTTCTGGAACCCTGTAGTAAATAATCTTTACTGAAGCACATATATGACAGACGAATAGGGTTAGGGTTAGTGCACGGTCCCTGCACTGCACTGTAACTACACTGTTACACACCTGTTCACTGAAGGGTTATTATTCAGAAGGTTGGCTATTCAGAAGGTTGGTTATTTCAGGATTTAAACTGGAGGTTGATCTCGGAGCTGTATAGCACTGCACTGAAAGCAGGCCAGCACAGTTCCACCACCCACAGTCTAAAAGTGGAACACTCCACAGCTTTTATTAGATTTAAAAAAGCAGGTTAGAAGATGAACAAAAGAAACATGAACCAGAAACCATCATTCTGTAGAGAACCTGCTGTGTTGAGAACCTGCTCTGTAGGGAAACTGCTCTGTTGACCACCATTCTGTAGAGAACCTGCTCCGTAAATAACTGCTCTGTGGTGTAACGGCACGGGACTGGCGGCAGGTGCAGGTGCAGATCGAAGTCTTTATTAAACACATAACTCAATACCAAAAGAAAACGCGGTCTTCACCGGAAAATGAGAAACTGGAATTGTGGCATAAAATGAGAACATGAATCAAGGCAGGGAAACAAATGATAGAAACTACATCACCTATCTAACCTTTAATACTGAGCCAAGTGCTCAGAACCGAGGGGTTTAAATAGTGAACATAATCAAAACCAAAACCATGGACACCTGGCGCAAATTAAAGACACTTAAACTAAACTAAATGCTCAAGAAGGAAGCGAGCGAACAAACAAAGTCACGTGACCCTTCAGGAGCCGTGCCACAGTGCCATACCAAAATCCAAAAACCAATATCACACACACACACACACACACACACACCAACAACAACCGCCATTCGCCACTAAGTGGCGGTGACGTCACCACGATGCTTGTGCCAGGCTATGTGCACCTTGAGGCCACGTGAAGTGACGAACGCCCGCTTGCAGGAGGTCAAGGGGCAGACCCAGATGCCACGGGTCGACTGACTGCGATGACTGGCTGATGCATCACCTGTGCCCCCTACTGAGCCACTCTGCTGTGCTCTAGCCACCTGGCGCTCCGCTCGTTGTTGTGAGCGTCTCTCCTCCGCCCTCCGTTGTTGTTGGAGGGCGACTACCTCCAACTGCAAATAATTTACCACTAAACTACGAGAGAACATGACACACACACACACACACACACACACACACACACACACAGATATTCAGCTCCGGTTTCCTCCCCCAGTCCAAACACATGCATGTTAGTCTGATGGGCGTGTCTAAAGTGTCCGTAGTGTATGAATGTGTGTGTGTGTGTGTGTGTGTGATTGTGCCCTGCGATGGACTGGCACTCTGTCCAGGGTGTAACCCCGCCTTGTGCCCTGTGTGTGTGTGATTGTGTGTGCCCTGTGTGTGTGTGCCCTGTGTGTGTGTGATTGTGCCCTGCGATGGACTGGCACTCTGTCCAGGGTGTAACCCCGCCTTGTGCCCTGTGTGTGTGTGATTGTGTGTGCCCTGTGTGTGTGTGCCCTGTGTGTGTGTGCCCTGTGTGTGTGTGTGTGATTGTGCCCTGCGATGGACTGGCACTCTGTCCAGGGTGTAACCCCGCCTTGTGCCCCATGCTCCCTGGGATAGACTCCAGATTCTCCGTGACCCTCATAAAGGAGTAAGCGGTAGCGGATGGATGGATGGATAATATAGTAAAGTTTTCTGTAAGTAGATGTTTACTTAACATTTATGGAAGGAGTCTCCAGTGTCAGCGCCTTGTAAAGCTGTGAGTTTAGGTTTTACGACATCTTCAGCGCAGGGGTGTTTACAGGAAAGAAAGAAAGAATGAAAGAAAGACACATTTTGAACAGGAACTTCATGGTTGTTCCACTAAATTAATTCTAACTATAAACGGATAAAAACTTATGACATGATGTTTTTTAATAATCACCTGGTTTTTTTTCTTGCCAAATTGCTGTGGTGTGCGAGGACTGAAACACACGCGGATGTGCTGTTAGAGGAAAATAATTACCTTCAGGATAGTAAGAGTAATTCAGCTCCATCACACCACCATGTGGTTGATTATGTTCCTGCAACAGCAGTGATGCTTTTTACCAGTGTTCTTGTTTGCTCTGGATTCTGCTATTGCAATCGTCTTCACCGAGTAGATAATGTTGTTTGTTTGTTTGTTTGTTACTTCATGTGTTGTTTGTTTGTTTGTTTGTTTTTCACACTGTTCTGTTCATGTACAGGTTCATTTCAGAGGACTGCGCCGATCACACCTCATTACTCACCTCTTTGTTTTGTCGGACATGTTTTTGCATTCAACACACACACACACACACACACACACACACACACACACACACACACACACACACACAGGGTAAACCCTCATGCAGCAAATTATACGCTCATGAGAAACAATTCCGCAAGTCCCACGTGAATAATTACCCCTCTCTCAGGAGCGTCAGCGTGAGACACACTCCCGACTCATCTCGCCGTCTCACCGCCCTCAGAACACACTCGCTCTTTAGAATAAACCGAACGCTCTTCCTACAAAACCTCAACATTAACATATGGATTTTTATATTTATATATTCGCTGTTTATTGATAAGACACGCCACGCTCCAGAACTTTCAGTGCTGTGGATCCATGACTCAACAAGCGGTAGTGTTTATATACTTGTATAAATTATTTCATCGATTAGTTTCACGTATTAACGCAGCGGCGCATTACGGCCTTCTACTAGCTTTAAACATTCAGTACATATACATATGTATACTAAAACGAAACAAACAAACAAACAAACAAACAAGAATTTGATTTGGTTTCGGCGGCTGTGGCTCAGTCGGTAGAGCTGGTTGTCCACTAATCCACTAATCCACTAATCGTAGGGTCGGTGGTTCGAATCCCGGCCCGGGTGATCCCATGCCGAAGTGTCCTTGGGCAAGACACTGAACCCTAAGTTGCCCCCGATGGCAAGCTAGCACCTTGCATGCAGCTCTGCTACCATTGGTGTGTGAGTGTGTCTCATTTGTAAGTCGCTTTGGATAAAAGTGTCCGCTAAATGAATAAATGTCAATGGTTTCAGTGCGTTTTTCCTACTTCTCTTGCAAAACTGGGAGAAATGCCTTCTTTCTCTCTCTTTTCCTTTCTCTGGCGTTCCTCTCTGTAGGGTTCAACAGTTAGCAGATGTTCATCAACACTTGCTTCCTGTCTGTAATGATTCAAATCTTCCCCAGTTTCAGATTTTCAGTTTGAGAATTAGTTTCAAGCTCGAGTAGTGAATCAGAAAGATGAACCTGTAGTAGCGTTTCCGTTTCCGAACACAAGATGGCGCTGAAGGAGAGTTTATGATAGACCACGAGCAGGTAAATGAATATAAAACTCTTTTATGCTGTTGTTATTTAACAAGTATAACAGCTGTATTTACCAATAAACATACGAAGACAAGAGACTCAACGCTAACAAAATGATCCATTTAAAAATATAAGCAGTGTTTTTTTTTATATAAAAATGTACATCCTTAAAGATAAACATGGAGCAATAAGAGTAGAACGCCTCCATTTCCAAGGCCCTTCTTCATCAAAAGGGGAGGACCCAATACTAACCAATAGAAATGCAAAATTTGGTCATGTGATCCACCCGCAGCCAATTTGAGTCTTCGTTGACCTTTAACCCTGATGTTCCAGTCAACTTTCATCAAGATCAAAATCTGATCCTTGTTTATTGGTGAGTCCAGAGGTATTTTACATGACTTAGACATTACACTAGTCTGATCCGTCTCCCTCTGTTCTACTGAACTTCAGAGAAATATAACGCAGAAGGAGCGCTGTGAGTGGAGGATAGTGAGGATGAGGTGGTGTTTAGTGATGAGGAAGATGATGAGCAGCCCTACATGGAAAAAGTGAGAGCGAGGATGAGGGTGAGGATGAACAAGGAGGTACAGTGATGGGATCAAGTGTACATGGAGAAATGAGAGTGAGGATGAGGACGAGGACCATGAGGAAAATGATGAGGATGATGATAATGATGATGAGAGTGAGGATGAAGATGGAGGTATAGTGATGATATGAAGTCTAAATAGAGAAATGAGAGTGAGAATGAGGATGATGATGATGATGATGATGATGAGGAAAAGAATGATGATGAAGATGAGGATTAGGATGATGATGGCGATGTTAATGATGATGAGGAGGAAGATGGTGATGATGAAGAGGAGGAGGAGGAAGATGATGAGGATTATGAGGATAAGGAGGAGGAGGAAGAAGATGATGATGAGGATTATGAGGATAAGGAGGAGGAAGAAGATGATGAGGAGGAGGAGGAAGATGATGAGGATTATGAGGATAAGGAGGAGGAGGAAGAAGATGATGATGAGGAGGATGAGGAAGATGATGAGGATTATGAGGATAAGGAGGAGGAAGAAGATGATGAGGAGGAGGAGGAAGATGATGAGGATTATGAGGATAAGGAGGAGGAGGAAGAAGATGATGAGGAGGAGGATGAGGAAGATGATGAGGATTATGAGGATAAGGAGGAGGAGGAGGATGATGATGATGATGATGAGAAGGAGGATGAGATAGATGATGAGGATTATCAGGATAAGGAGGAGGAGGAAGATGATGATGATGAGGAGGAGGAAGATGATGAGGATTAGAATTATAAAGAGGAGGAGGAAGGTGATGATGAGGAGGAGGAGGAAGGTGATGAGGAAGGCAATGATGATGGTGATGATGATGAGAAGGAGGAGGAGGAGGAAGGTGATGAGAAAGGTAATGAGGAAGATGATGATGAGGAAGGTGATGATAAAGATGATGATGAGGAGGATGAATGTGATGATGAAGATGATGATGAGGAGGAGGAGGAGGAAGGTGATGATGAGGAGGAGGAAGGTGATGAGGAAGGTAATGATGATGGTGATGATGATGATGAGGAGGAGGAGGAAGGTGATGAGGAAGGTAATGAGGAAGATGATGATGAGGAGGAGGAGGAGGAAGGTGATGAGGAAGATGATGAGGAGGAGGATGAATGTGATGATGAAGATGCTGATGATGATGAGGAGGAGGAGGAGGAAGGTGATGATGAGGAGGAGGAAGGTGATGAGGAAGGTAATGATGATGGTGATGATGATGATGAGGAGGAGGAGGAAGGTGATGAGGAAGGTAATGAGGAAGATGATGATGAGGAGGATGAATGTGATGATGAAGATTATGATGATGAGGAGGAGGAGGAGGAAGGTGATGATGAAGATGATGATGAGGAGGAGGAGGAGGAGGAAGAAGATGATGATGATGATGATAATGAGGAAGGTGATGATGAAGATGATGATGAGGAAGGTGATGATAAAGATGATGATGATGATGATGATGATGATGATGAGGAGGAAGGTGATGATGATGATGATTATGAGGAAGGTGATGGTGATGGAGATGATGATGATGATTATGAGGAAGGTAATGATGATAGCGATGATGATGATGATGAGAAGGAGGAGGAGGAGGAGGAAGATGATGATGATGATGATGATGAGGAAGGTGATGATGAAGATGATGATGAGGAAGGTGATGATAAAGATGATGAGGAGGAGGATGAATGTGATGATGAAGATGATAATGATGATGAGGAGGAGGAGGAAGGTGATGATGATGATGATTATGAGGAAGGTGATGGTGATGGAGATGATGATGAGGAGGAGGAAGGTGATGATGATGATGATGATTATGAGGAAGGTGATGGTGATGGAGATGATGATGAGGAGGAGGAGGAAGGTGATGATGATGATGATGATTATGAGGAAGGTGATGGTGATGGAGATGATGATGAGGAGGAGGAGGAAGGCGATGATGATGATGATTATGAGGAAGGTAATGATTATGATGATTATGAGGAAGGTGATGGTGAGGCGATGATGATGATGAGGAGGAGGAGGAAGGTGATGAGGAGGAGGAAGTGAATGATGATGATGATGATTATGAGGAAGGTAATGATGATGGCGATGATGATGATGAGAAGGAGGAGGAGGAGGAGGAAGATGATGATGATGATGATTGTGAGGAAGGTAATGATGATGGCGATGATGATGATGATGATGAGGAGGAGGAGGAGGAGGAGGAGGAGGAAGGTGATGATGATGATTATGAGGAAGGTAATGATGATGGTGATGATGATGATGATGAGAAGGAGGAGGAGGAGGAGGAAGGTGATGATGATGATGATTATGAGGAAGGTGATGATGATGATGATGATGTTGATGAGGAGGAGGAGGAGGAGGAAGGTGATGATGATAATGATGATGATGATGATGATGATGATGATGATGAGAAGGAGGAGGAGGAGGAGGAAGGTGATGATGATGATGATGATTATGAGGAAGGTAATGATGATGATGATGATGAGGAGGAGGAGGAGGAGGAGGAGGAGGAAGGTGATGATGATGATGATTATGAGGAAGGTAATGATGATGGTGATGATGATGATGATGATGAGAAGGAGGAGGAGGAGGAGGAGGAAGGTGATGATGATGATGATTATGAGGAAGGTAATGATGATGACGATGATGATGATGATGAGGAGGAGGAGGAGGAGGAGGAGGAGAAAGGTGATTATGATGATTATGAGAAAGGTAATGATGATGATGGTTATGAGAAAGGTAATGACGATGATGGTTATGAGAAAGGTAATGACGATGATGATGAGAAGGAGGAGGAGGAAGGTGATGATGAGGAGGAGGAAGGTAATGATAATGGCGATGATGATGATGATGGCGATGATGAGGAGATGGAGGAAGATGAGGAGGAGATGGAAGGTGGTGATGATGATTATGATGAGGAGGAGGAAGGTAATGATAATGGCGATGATGATGATGGCGATGATGAGGAGGAAGATGATGAGGAGATGGAGGAAGATGAGGAGGAGGTGGAAGGTGATGAAGGTGATTAAGGAGGTAGAGTGGCAGGTATGATATGTGTTATAGTGAATAATGTTCCAGCGGCTGAATGTTTCATGTGAAGGTGTAATAGAGATGGAGGCGGAGCGATAGGACACAGATATCATATTGTGATAGTGGTATTAAATCA
>JAFFST010055779.1:121-21974 GCA_022414735.1 Noturus placidus
CTCTCACTCTCTCTCTCCCTCCCCCCCCCTCTCTCTCTGATGCTCTCTCTCTCTCTCTCTGTCCCCCTCTCTCTCTCTCGCTCTCTGACGCTCTCTCTCTGTCCCCCCCTCTCGCTCTCACTCTCTCTGTCCCCCCCCTCTCTCTGATGCTCTCTCTCGCTCTCTCTCTCTCTCTCTGACGCCACTCTCTCTCTGTCCCCCCCTCTCTCTCTCTGATGCTCTCTCTCACTCTCTCTCTCTGCCCCCCCCTCTCGCTTTCTCTCTCTGGCCCCCCCTCTCTCGCTCTCTGACTCTCGCTCTCTCTCTCTGTCCCCCCCTCTCGTTCTCTCTGATGCTTTCTCACTCTCTCTCTCTGTCCCCCACCCTCTCGCTCTCTCACTCTCTCTCTGTCCCCCCTCTCTCTCACTCTCTCTCTCTGTCCCCCCCTCTCTCTCACTCTCTCTCTCTGTCACCCCTCTCTCTCTGATGCTCTCTCTCACTCTCTCTCTCTCTCCCCCCTCTCGCTCACTCTCTCTCTCTGTCCCCCCCTCTCTCGCTCTCTGATGCTCTCTCTCGCTCTCTCTCTCTGTCCCCCCCTTCTCGCTCTCTGACGCTCTCTCTCGCTCTCTGACGCTCTCTCTCTGTCCCCCCCTCTCGCTCTCTCTCTCTCTGTCCCCCCCTCTCTCGCTCTCTGATGCTCTCTCTCGCTCTCTCTCTCTGACGCTCTCTCTTTGTCTGACGCTGTCTCTCTGGCGCGCTCTCTCTCTCTCTCGACTGCACAGTAGAGGATAAGTATTCGGTTGTATGAGCCAACAGCACTCTCGGCCAGAAAATGTTCCCATATTAGGCTCACGTTAATACCAGGCTGAGGTCATGGGCAGCTTTGCAGAGAGGGGTTAAAGCGTAAACGTCCCTGTGTGCTAGACGAGTGATGCGAGACCCTTTCTCTTTCACCCTCATACAACTGTTACCGTCCAGGCGTTATGCCAGGCTTAGAGACAGAAATATTTCCATTGAAATTGCCTTTGAATAACATTTAAAGTGTTCATCACAGTGGTCTGTTTAATGCTTGAGGCCATTTAACACAAGATCTTCTCTAGAAACTGTTAAAGTAAACAAGTGTGTGCTGCCAGGATTGTTCTGTCCACCGTTTATCCCTACATCTTTCCCTAGCCGACACCGTGCTTAAACAGCGGCTGGACGGAAGCGCTGAAATCGTTCCTTCTGCATGCTGCAAGACGGCGAGCGATAGAACATCGTCCAACGCCGGGGCCAAGGACAGTCAGACAGACTGTAACATCTCACAGCGTGAGTGCTCTCCTACAGCGGTTACACTTGGAGCGCGTAGACGACCGCAGACTCTTTATCTACATCCGTACGTAAAAATGCTGCTAACCCACACGACGTCCGATCTGTGCATCAGTTTCATCGAACATGAACGTTTCAAACTGTTTAAACATCCACCGAAACAGCACAGACGCCCCCATGTTCTTCTTTTCTTGGCAACAATCTATCAGGTGAACTACAATGAGCGATGAGAGTATATTAACGTCCTCAAAACAGCCAGCTCTGTAGTCTGTGTTCGAGATTTAACACACTAACACACGATCATAAGGCCAAAAGTTTGTGGACACCTGACCATCACACCTCATAGGTGTGTGCTTTTGTTTTGTTTTTTAAATCCCGTTCCAGATCTTCTGCTATAATGACCTTCTGCTATAATGACCTCCACTTGACCTTGCAAACAGTTCTCCTTAATAAACTCCGACTGTTTATTCCTCGGATCAAGCACGGGCAAAAACACAAGCATGTTTACCGCTAACGAGCCGCTCCTCTCGAGCAAGACCCGTCTCTAGGGGCGATTGTTTGTAAACGACGAACTATCCAATTAAAACGAGAATGTGTCCAGAACTACAGTATTTACTGATTTTTGTCCCCTTGGATAAACAGCAGTATTATATTGGTATGGATTTTCATTTCAGAGCCACAGATTTGGTTGGTTAGTTTTTCCGAGATTTATATAATTTTTGATCACTTATCCCTGATTTTTTTACAAGGTTAATGTGTTGTACTATCTCTAAATAAATGTTGTTTTGTGGTTTCAGTATGTAGCAGGTGGTGGGGTCATAAGCGGCTGGACTATGTGCTCTACTGCCCCGATGTGCTCACGGCATTCCCCACCGTAGCGCTGCCTCATCTGTTCCACGCTTCATACTGGGAGTCTACAGACGCCGTGGCCTTCATCCTCAGACAGGTCAGTACACGCCTCAAACTACAAAAAATGAACGTCGCTGGAGGAACGACTGCTCTTGCAAACTCAGCGGCTGCTCGAGAAAGCCAAGAGAAAGCCGTTTGCTTTGTAGTTGTGGCTGTGTCTCAGTGGGTAGAGCGGGTTGTCCACTAATCCACTAATCGTAGGGTTGGTGGTTGGAATCCCGGCCCGGGTGATCCCATGCCGAAGTGTCCTTGGGCAAGACACTGAACCCTAAGTTGCCCCCGATGGCAAGCTAGCACCTTGCATGCAGCTCTGCTACCATTGGTGTGTGTGTGTGTCTCATTTGTAAGTCGCTTTGGATAAAAGCGTCTGCTAAATGAATAAATGAAATGTAGATCAATTACCGTATTTTCCGCACTATAAGGCGCACCTAAAAGCCTTAAATTTTCTCAAAAATCGGCCGTGCGCCTAATAATCCGGTGCGCCTTGTGTGTGGACTGAGTTCCAAAATCTGTAAATATGTTGTGCGATTTTGGTTGGCGTAACAACCGTATGCGCCTTATAACACGGTGCGCCTTATGTATTGGTCAAGTACAGAAATAGACCCCCGTAATTGAGACTGCGCCTTATAGTGCGGAAAATACGGTATGTACTGTAGGTATGGAAAAAAAAGTTTGTGCCTGACCCTTCATATGTTGTTCTTCCCCAAACCCAACAAATTTGGAAGCACAACATTGTATAGTCTTTGTACGCCATAGCATTTCAATTTGAATTCCCCGGAACTGGAAGAGGATGAACCTTCGGGATGAACCGGAACACCGAATGCACCCCAGACGTCACTTCCTGACCTCACTAACGCTCTTGTGTCTGAATGAACACAAATCCCAACAGCCACGCTCCACAATCTAATGGAAAGCCTTTCCGGAACACTGAAGCTGATTATAACAGCAACAGAGCAATAAATCTGGAACGGGATGCTCAACAAGCACATCTGCGTGTTAATTGGTCGGTGTGCTGTCCACAAACGCTCGGCCATATAGCGTAGTTATTCCAGGAAAACCCGAAACCAACACGCTGTTTGCTCGCAAACCTTGAGCTGGATTTCTGCACAGCTTGGGTCTATGAATCAGTCTTTCTTTTTATGCGACATTAGATTGTTTAAAACAATACAAATAACGCATTTTCATTCACTTCCAGTTTCTTCGAGAGTTCTGCACTGTCCCGCGAGCAGCACGAACTTAATGAGGCTCATTATCTCCGAGATTTCAGTGGAAATCACATGCATTACGACTCAGGAGATTACCCATGATCAAACCTTCAGTGCCGTACCCACACACTCGTGCTTCTCCCACGGGAACCTTTCCGGCGAGAACGTGATGAACGTCTTTTTCCGACTCTCTACTCTTTTCATGTCTGGTTTTTTTCTCTGGCGGATTGATGATGCAACATCGCAATTACTTCGTGCAATGTGCTCTATCAGTATCATTTAACAAAATGTTCCCACGGTTAAAGTGTCCAGTCTGTAGTTGGTGAAATCTATTACCCATGATCCAGTGCGTGTAGTTAGTATACTGTAAATACATTTTAAGAGGTATGGTCTCACTTGCCAATTACAAACAATTTGAAGGAAAACAAATAAAACCATCATAAAAGGTTTTTCAGTAAAGTGTTGGTCCGTCACATGCCACCAGAACCGCTTCAATGGACACTAGCACTGCTTCTGCAGTTTTATGGGAGTGTACTGGAGCAACGAGCGCCGTTCTTCCAAACGATATTCCCATGATGGTGATGGAGAGCGCTTTTTAAAACATCACTTCAAAATCCTTTTATACGGTTAGCCTCTGTGCAGTGTGGATGGGGCGGAGTCATCCTGGAAGAGACCACTCCCATCAGGATAGAAATGTTTCCTGATAGGACACACTCAGAACAACCGTGTTTTCCATCCAAAACCGTTCCGGCTGAGTCCTACAGCGCTACAGAGCCGACGTTTATTTCTTTATTTAGTTCTTTTCTATGTCAACGATCTGTAGATTTAATGTCAGGATTTTACTGGCAGTGTCACATGGAGACGGACAGGAGATGCATACGTCCATCACTTATCGGATAGAAACAGAACAGCTCTGACCCGTCGAGACACGGACTCCACAAGACCTCTGAAGGTGTGCTGTGGTGTCTGACACCAAGACGTCAGCAACAGATCCTTTAAGTCCTGTAAGTTGTGAGGTCGGACCTCCGTGGATCGGACTCCCGACAGATTGAGATCTGGGGAATTTGGAAACCGAGTCAACACTTTGAATTCTTTGTCGTGTTCCTCAAGCGGTTCCTGAAGCATTTTTGCGGTGTTGCAAGTCGCGTTATCCTGCTGAAAGAGGACACAGTCGTTAGGGAATACCGTAACCATGAAGACGTGTTCTCGGTCTGCAATAAGGGTTAGGTAATAATAATAATAATAATAATTAATAATAATAAATCAATTTGTATAGCGCTTTTTACAATGGCACATTGTCTCAAAGCAGCTTTACAGAAATATCATTTTTACATTTACAAGCGACTTACAAATGAGACACACTCACACACCAATGGTAGCAGAGCTGCATGCAAGGTGCTAGCTTGCCATCGGGGGCAACTTAGGGTTCAGTGTCTTGCCCAAGGACACTTCGGCATGGGATCACCCGGGCCGGGATTCCAACCACCAACCCTACGATTAGTGGATTAGTGGACAACCCGCTCTACCGACTGAGCCACAGCCGCCCAGGTAGGTGTTATGTGTCAGAGTCACATCCACGTGAATGCAGGACCCGAGGCTGATTGGTGTAAGTAATCTACTTTCACAAAATGGGAGTTTTAACGCCTTTGCTTTAAGTCAGGAAAATTTGCTTTACATCCAACAAAATTGCTTTTATTTCTCCCCTTTCCTCTATACTGTGTCTGTTTGTTTGGAGGGAGAAGAAGCCCAGGGGTCGGTTTTTTCGTCTCCCTCTGTGACATTGCCAAGGTCAGAAGCAGAACAGCATCAGAATCCAACCCTCTGATGTTTGTGTATAAAGCGATGTCGGAGGCAGCCCGGTTGCATACGTCACATGTCTCTAGCACGCTCTCTCTCTCTCCCACACACACACACACACACACACACACACACACACACACACCAGCATAGTAAATAACCCAGACTCATCCGTAGTCCTTCCCCATAGCTGCACAGATTTCCATATCATTAAGATGAGGCTGAGATTCACGACCCAGTCTGTGTGATAAAGTCTCGACTAACAATCACCGTCTTTAACGCTGCTTCCTGAATGGAACAAAAGAAGAAGAGAAAAGAAGATACCATGAAAGGGTCTTGAGATTCAGTCGCCCCGTGGACTATTTCTGGAAGCACGCGCTCCCTTATTTAGCCGCTTTAGAGATGGTGAAGAGCCGGGATGATTGTTCTCTCAGCGCTCGGGAGAACTGCTCAGATTAAGGTCGAGGGGTTGAAGCTCAGGAACCTCGGGAAGAGGCAGTGATAAACGAGAGGCAGGCAGACGAGAGAAAGAGAGATTATTTTTGAGAACAGAAAAAAATAAAATAAAGGGTTTCTAAGATTGAATGATGTACAGACGGGTAGCACATGAAAGCAACGACCAAAATAACCCGTCTTAGTAAGGTACTGGGCGAGCTTTTATCTACATTAGCACCGGTTCTACGAGTGTCTGGAACTGCGTTGGATGGATGAAGTTCCACTGGAACACGATTTGTCTAAAGGACGTTCCCTCAGTTGGAGTTTTGATGATGGTGGTGGAGATCTCGAACACTCTGAAATCTCCCATAGGTGTTCAGTTAGGTTCGAGATCTGGTGAGTGTGAAGGCCAGCCTTCAGTGAGCCTTCGTGCCCTGTGGATGAGGGGCGTGGCCATGCTGGATAGAATGTGTCCATCACTTCAATTCAATTCGATACAATTTTATTTGTATAGCTCTTTTAACAATTGTCTCAAAGCAGCTTTATAGAAATAGATCAATACAGGATATTCATGTCTATCCATTTATGAATTTATCCCATCAATGTAGTGTGATGTGTGTGCAGGTGCTGCGCTGTGACTGTTTGAAGGCAGGTGAAGCAGACTGCTGCGACTCGATGCCCATCTCCCCGTCCAGCCCGCGAGAGAAGTGGCTCCGCAGAAGAACGCACGTCAAACTGCGGGTAAGAACCCCAGACTCTAGGAACTTAACACCGGTCCAGGTTACTGGAGAACTCCCGGTTCTGGTATGGGTAGGCGATCTGACAAAAATATCATCATGATAGGTGACGTTTCTATGCGACACGATAACAAACCAGAACAAAAAAGGCAAAGTAATTATGTAAATGAGGGCCAATCCTCAGCTACGTCTCGGACGTTATCCAGCTGACTAAAATCACAAACACAATAGCCAGACATTTTGATTCTGATCCATTTGAACCACAAACAGAATATCTCAGTTTAATATTAGCGAACCGTGCTTACAAAATCTAATCGCACAAAAGACGTGCATCTGAGTAACATCTGCCTTGATAACATCGTTCCTTATCTCTTTGCAGTACCGTTCCTGTCCTGTAGGGCGTTCTGTTTTATGTGTGTGTGTGTGTGTGTGTGTGTGTGTTTGTGTGTGTGTGTGTTTGTAGAACGTGACGGCTAACCACAGAGTACAGGATGTGATCGCGACAGAGGACGGGTCTCAGATGCTGGTGGGGAGGTTCATGTACGGCCCTCTGGACATGGTCACCCTCACAGGAGAGAAGGTTCTCGTCATTTAACCATTACAGTGGCACACAATCCTCTCCAGGAGAGGTGGATCTCACCGTGATTAGTTCACATGCAGCACAGCATGAGCATGTGGTTCATATTTACACAACAATGTAAATGTCATTCTAAAGCTACACGGACGGGTCAAAAGTTTGTGGACACTCGACTGAAATGTTTCTCATGATCTTTAAGAAGCTTCTGATCTGAAGGCGAGCGGTTAAATGTTTGACATCGGTGTCGCAGATAAAAATATAATCGTGCCGACGCCTTCGCGTCTTTCATCAGTTTTGAGGGCTTTTGAGTTTATTATTCTAAAATGTGGAGAAATAAAAAGAAAGAATGAGGGTGCCTAAACTTTTAACCGGAGACTAAAAAGAGCAAAAGAGACTAGGGTGCCATTACTTTCATTTGCTGACTTGACCAGTCGAGGCGTTGGAGCAACACTGGCTCTTGTTTTGGTCAGGTGGATGTGTATTTGGTGACCCAGACCGGATCAGGACGCTGGGTGCTGTTCGGCACCGAGGTAACCACCAGCAGCGGCCGCGTCACCTACACCATTCCTGACAGCAACAGACTCTCGGTTGGCGTTTACCCCATCAAAATGGTGGTCAGGTGAGTGATCCTCGTGGAAATCTTCCATTTCAAATGTCCGAGATGACCCTGACAGTCACACCATGTTTTTTTTTTTTTTTTTTGAAGAGGTGACCAGACGAGCGCAGAGGCGTTCCTCACTGTGCTGCCACGGGGAATGGAGTGTGTGGTGTTCAGCATTGACGGCTCCTTCGCTGCCAGTGTCTCACTCATGGGTAGTGACCCTAAAGTCCGTCCTGGAGCTGTAGATGTGGTTCGGTGAGTGTGTGTGTGTGTGTGAGAGTGTGTGTGTGTGTGAGCTTGTGTGTGCGAGTGTGTGTGTGTGTGCGTGTGTGCGTGTGAGTGTAAGTGTGTGTGTGTGTGTGTGTGAGTATAAGTGTGTGTGAGTGCGTGTGTGTGAGTGTAAGTGTGTGCGTGTGTGTGAGTGTAAGTGTGTGTGTAAGTGTGTGTGTGTAAGTGTGTGTGTAAGTGTGTGTGTGAGTGTAAGTGTGTGTGTGTGTGTGAGTGTAAGTGTGTGTGTGTGTGTAAGTGTGTGTGTGTGTGTGTGAGTGTGAGTGCGTGTGTGTGAATGTAAGTGTGTGTGTGTGTGTGTGTGAGTGCGTGTGTGTGAGTGTAAGTGTGTGTGTGTGTGTGTAAGTGTGTGTGTGTGTGTGTGTGTGTGTGTGTGTGAGTGCGTGTGTGTGAGTGTAAGAGTGTGTGTGTGAGTGTAAGTGTGTGAGTGTGTGTGAGTGTGTGTGTGCGTGTGAGTGTAAGTGTGTGTGTGTGTGTGTGTGAGTATAAGTGTGTGTGAGTGCATGTGTGTGAGTGTAAGTGTGTGCGTGTGTGTGAGTGTAAGTGTGTGTGTAAGTGTGTGTGTGAGTGTAAGTGTGTGTGTGTGTAAGTGTGTGTGTGTGTGTGTAAGTGTGTGTGTGTGAGTGTAAGTGCGTGTGTGTGCGTGTAAGTGTGTGTGTGTAAGTGTGTGTGTGTAGTGTGTGTGTGTAGTGTGTGTGTGTGTGTGAGTGTGTGTGTGAGTGTGTGTGTGTGTGTGTGTGTGTGTGTGTGAGTGCGTGTGTGTGAATGTAAGTGTGTGTGTGTGTGTGTGTGTGTGTGTGTGTGTGTGTGTGTGTGTGTGTGTGTGTGCGCGCGTGGTTTCCGGGTTGTTCTCGCCGTGCTTGCCAAAGTAACGTTGTAATTATTTATTTAAATCGCCTTTTCGAATGTCCATTCATGCGGGTATCTAATCGGCCAATCGTGTAGTGCACACGGCGCCTTCCACTAATATTGGCACCCTTGGTAAATATGGGAAAAGAAGGCTTTAAACGTGTGTGTGTGTGTGTGTGTGTATACAATGTAAAGCGGCCTTGGGTCTGAGAAAGGCGCTATATAAAATAAACATATTATTATTATTATTATTATTATTATTAATACGCCTGTGAATAGTTGTCGTAATTGTTTAACCTTTAGATCTCTGCTCTCATGGGTATCAAACAAAACACAGGTTTATGAAAAATATATATATAATTGCGCAACAACTACATTTACATTTACATTTATTCACTTAGCAGACGCTTTTATCCAAAGCGACTTACAAATGAGAGATACAAGCAAATTATTGGCACCCTTTTAGTCAATACGTTGTGCTACGTCGCTTTGCCAAGATACCAGCTCTGAGTGTTCTTCTGTAATACCTGAGGAGGTTGGAGAATACATAGCATGGGATCTGAGAACGTTCCGTCAAATCCTTACCGGTATCATGATGCTCATGGGTAATAAATGCCCAGGTGTTGTCCAGTGCAACGTTTTGCTGTCAACTAGTAGACAAGGCTACGCTAGTAGAGTTCATATTAAGTGTGGAATTGTTACGTTTGGATGCACATTGTGTTTATTCGTCATTTCTGTGAGCGTTTAGTGTTTTTATATGGAACACGCAGGCTGTAGTATTGTACTGTAAGGCGTTCAGTGTGAGCATTTGATTGGTCCTCAGCCAGCATGTTGTCGGTGTTTGTGCTTGCAGGCACTGGCAGGACCTCGGGTACCTGATCATCTACATCACCGGTCGGCCCGACATGCAGAAGCAGAGGGTGGTGTCGTGGCTCTCACAGCACAACTTCCCGCAGGGGATGGTGTTTTTCTCCGAGGGACTCGTCCACGACCCCCTGCGCCAGAAAACCATCTTCCTCAGGAGCCTCATCACGGAGGTAGCACACAGGATTTATTTCAAAAGTTGTTTTAGGGTTAGAGACAGCAAGCCATGGAAATATAGACACCGCGGACACATTTCAGCATCGTGTGAACTATTCCGGGTTAAACGTTGCGTTGTTCTACAGATGCAAATGACGAGTGTGTGACCTCTGGCAGTATATTATCTCAGACGGACTATAGGGACTTCCACAGTATATCCGTTTAAACCGCGCGCGTTTTATCTGCGTGTTGTAGTGTCACATTAAGATCGGCGCGGCGTACGGCTCTATGAAGGACATGTCCGTGTACAGCGCGCTGAGCTTGGAGGCCTCGCAGATCTACATCGTGGGAAGACCATCCAAGAAACACCAGCACCAGTGCCAGGTAGAGCTAACCAAACTCTGTTCGATCTGAGTGTCTCGTGTCAATCTCTCGGTCGTCTCTTTCACGCTCTCAACCCCCCCCACTTTCTTCTCCTCAGTTCCTGAGTGAGGGTTACGCTGCTCACCTCTCAGCCCTGGAGTTCGAGCACGGCTCACGTCCCAAGAAGAACCGCATGATCCTGCGCCAGGGCTCGTTCGGAATCTCGTCCAAACCCGACTTCCTGTCTCCGTCGCCCGATTTCTTGACGTGTAAGCGCACGCCGCTGCTGCGCCGAGCCATGTCCATGCAGCAGGCGTCTCCACCCTCTTCGTCGTCCTCCACGCCCAAACCAGAGCGCGCTCAGAGCCAGCCCGAGAGCCACAGGGACGGCCCCGAGATCCGCATCGAACTTGATGATGATGATCCGGAAGCAGGAGGTTTTACAGCGGTGCTGTGAGGAGAACATGATCAGTTTGGTGGGATATTTGGGGGGGGGGATGAGTATTTATTTTTCATTTGAATTGAGGTTATGGGAAATGTTTCGCCCTTTCATCAAAGCGTTAACATTGAGTTTTGTTCACAGAGAAACCCTAAATGTCGTTATCTTCTCTGCCTACCGACCTGTCACACTCCCAGAATAACACCAGTCTGTTTGACAGAGACCTCCAGGGAAGCTCGTGTCAGTCTGTAAACCTTCCCTTCGCCGCTGTTTTGGAGCAGTGATGTGTTGCTCAGTGCCGAGCAGCAGGCTACCATTTATTACCGCGGACAAGCTGAGAGGCTCATTTACTTAGCGAGCTCCCGTTCGGTTTGTGCTGACGCACTCCGGCTGCTCTGCGTCACTCTGTCGCTCCACCAGCGTACGCATCCTGAATCAGCCAATCAGCACGATAAAGCCAGAAGGTCGTAAGAAAGCGCCTCTGGCCGTCTTTGTGAGCTCTGTTCTGACGGAGGGGAATGATTGGCGGTATTGTCTAGTTCAATCTGCCCAGAGTCACTCGGACGCACGAGGCTTTGTTGACCACACGGTGGGATAATGGCGCCTTTATATTGGGCGTATTGAGTTATTTTCTCACAGCGGTGATTACGGCGCTCTGCTTATTTTCCATTCTACATCACAAGGAAACGTTTACAAAATATATATATATATAAATATATATATACACGCCTTAGTATCAGTGAGAAAACACTTTATACAGGTCGGTGGTACTCTGGTAGGTAGTGAAGTCCACAATCATAAAAAAATGACTATAGCAGCCATATACAGTGCATCCTGTCTGTTCCCTATAGAGTTGTACCGACCCACACACACACACACACCCCCCACCCCAAAAAGTATTTTTATGCATCGTTTATTGCAATTTCTTTCTACATATCGTATATTTCGTACAATGCATGCGTCCCAGAGCTTAATGAGTGTCATCTGACTCGCCTTTGTAGAACCAAAGGTGTTTTTAGTAGACAAATAAATAGAAGAAGAGGACGAGTATAGAGGCCGCGTGTCTTTCCTGTACATGGCTGTGTATGGAATCACATTCGCGGCGATCCGAGTGTCTGAAGCGTGTCTTGTGTTGGCGTCCCGATCTGGAACGGTCCATCGGTGGTGGTGTTCTTCTCTCGATACTTCAACCGATCGTTCTACAGACATCGCCCGACGCAGCGTTCCAGACGTACATTTAAGCCGGAACTCTTAAATGAGGGGAACCGCGGACGTCTCCGCGTTCGTCTTTTGCACGTTGTAGGAACGGACAGTGGCGCTAGTGATCCTTCTCTCGCTTCCTTCTCCGCAGCATGTGCATGTTCTCGTTCACTGTCTCATGACCGAATCGAACCTCCTGCGACACGGAGTAACGATTCAGCCGAGGCAGATATCTCAGCCGGTCAAGGTGAAGGTGATGCATGTGATCGTGATCGACACGGCGAGAACCCCCGAGGGCGATAACAAAGAGCGCGATGTTTTATTTGCGACCGCAGATCAGATCGCGAGCTGTGCCTGAGGCTCGTGATATATGTGGCGTTCATGTTTTCTGCTGTCGTGATCTTTTGCGTGCACAAGCGTCGGACCCGGCTCTATTTATAGCAGCGCGGCAGCCCTGTATTTGTTCCGATTATTCGCCGGCCTCGCGCACTGGCCTCGCCGTCCGTCCTCAGTGCTATTTCAGCCCAGTTTACAAAACCGTCCTTTGTTCCAGAAGATCTCCACGTTCTGAATGGCCTCTGCGTGTCTGTCTCTCACTCAATTCTCATCCAAAAACAACAGCATTGCACAGTGTGTTTATATATTAAATGTGTATATATATTAGATATATGTGCTGCCGTACACTCAGCTGCAGCATGTAATACGCGAGCGTTACACGTGAATGTTACGTGCAGTCGGTACCAACTTGTAGTAAACTGTAGTTTTGGTAGCAGTGCGAGAACGCTGTGTGTGTGTGTGTGTGTGTGTGTGTGTCCTGTAACATATTGTATATAATTGTATAGAATTGAAACGAGTGTGTTGTTGGAATATCGTGTCTTTTTGTAAAAGAAAAAAAAAAGCAAGCTATTGAACATTAATGATGTAACACTGTAATCTTTAATAAAGATTATGTGGATTAAAATATCTGGTCGTCTGTAAGTTGTTGTTTTGTTTTTTTTTTAAGCAGACACGTGGTGGGTGGGTTTGCGAATCTTACCGGCCTCCCAGAGACGCCGCGAGCGAGCAGAAGCGAATACGCAGGTACGCCGCTTCGCTGTTTTTACCCCTCGCTTCTTTATCGTTTATAATAAAAGAGCATAACCGTTACTTTTAGGAAACGGTGACATTCGTAGAGCGTTACAGTGATTGCATAAGTATTCACCCCCGTTACACAGGTTGTTGTTACGGATCGAATCGAGGTCGTAAGTTTAAATACGTCTCGCGAAACGTTCATCGTTTTAAAAATTCATTTCTAAACATTTTTTTTTTTTTAAACGTAGTCCTGCCCTGAATGATCTCTCACAGAACAGATGTTTACATGCAGTCCACAACACACAGTAATAATAACTACTGTATTATTAGTTTCCTTTCGATTATTATCACTTTGCAGATGTGAAGACGTGAGGCTTTCAGGACCCGGTGTAATGATACTGAGATCACGTGACACTTTAATTGTACGCGTGTGGACTCCGTTCAGATTTTACATTTTACATTTATTCATTTAGGAGACGCTTTTATCCAAAGTGACTTACAAATGAGACACACTCACACACCAATGGTAGCAGAGCTGCATGCAAGGTGCTAGCTTGCCATCGGGGGCAACTTAGGGTTCAGTGTCTTGCCCAAGGACACTTTGGCATGGGATCACCCGGGCCGGGATTCCAACCACCAACCCTACGATTAGTGGATTAGTGGACAACCCGCTCTACCCACTGAGACACAGCCGCACAGATTATGATGTGCTTTCTGGTTTCATGAGAATTCATTTAAAGGTTTTTTTCCAAAGGGGGTGGGGAACGATTATGATTAATTTACCCTACTTTGTATGTATGTATGTGTAATATATATATATATATATTATACACACACACACACACACACATCTTTTCCATATTGCTCGTACTTTCACTCGGTCACGTTGTGGTATTGTCTGGTGTGGATAAGTAAAAAAAAAAAAAAAAGATTCAAACTGATATCTTTATTTAAAATTTATTATTTAAGTATACAAAAGAGAAAAATTTCTGAACGAATGTTTAGCGTTCCGAGAAAAAGCGCATAAACACAGTTCAGTCGACATGTTTTGGTTTTTTTTTAACAAAAGTAATTTAGCGTTTTCAGACTCGGCATCGTTTCCTCCCTCTGGACCACGTGGTTAAATGACAGTATGCAGCTAGTGAGAGAAGAGGAGCGAGTCAGTCAGAGCCTCCGAACACCTCGGTACAAGGTGGAGTCTAAAATATAGTGAATAATATAGAACTAGAAACTAGTTAGGAGTTAGTAAACATGAAACTGGTCTCGCGACCTTCATTATAGTGTTAGTTTTAAACCGAAATGAAGGTAAGAACGGTAACATTGTTGTCTGGACCTTCAGACGCGTAACATTTCCATGATTTCCGTGACCTTTAAACTGTAAGCAGCATGACAACAGGGAAGTAGAATTCTGTTAATACGACACATTACACTGATAGATATGTTAAAAGATAAAAACAATGACGATGAGAAATCATGACATGGTGACGGACGTAGACGCGGTATAAAAAAGGAGAAAGGTCGCGTCATGTTTATGTGGTTTTGTGGAGGTTTGAGAGCGCGCTGTCGGTCCAGCTGCCCACTCTGTGGCGGATCCGTCGGCTCTGCTGGCGGATGAAAGGTCGGTTTAATTTCCCCGTCATGCTGCTACTCGGGTTGGAGCTGGAGCCGTACCTCTGAGCCATCACTGTTCTGTAATGCTCCATGGCCTCGGTCCTGCACAGACATGTTGAACATGCGTATTTAGGATCTTTCGCAGTGCACGAAAGGTAATATTTAATAAAACAAGGTGGGTTTTTTTTTTGTAGCGCATGCAACTTAGTGCCAAAAAAAAACAGTATTAGCTAAACAACATGTGCAGCAGACAACACATAAGCCTCAATTATTAGCTTGGGGCAAGTTCTCCAGACATCAGATGAAGCTACACTGTATGGCTAAAGGTTCGTGGACACCAGACCGTCACACCTTTATGTGGTTCTTCCTCAAAATTGGAAGCGCACAGCTCTATAGTACTACAATTTCCCTTCCCTGGAACGAGCGGGCCCAAACACTGTTCCAGCACGACAACGCCCCTGTGCACAAAGAGAGCTCATGTACATGAAGACATGATGTGAAAGACCTCGAGCAGAACTCCCAGACATCCCCACAGCCACGCTCCACAATCTATTAGGACGCCTTCCCAGAAGAGTGCAGCTTTTTATAACAGCAGCGGGGAATAAATCTGGAACGGGGTTGTTCAACACGCACACATGGGTGGGATGATCAGGTGTCCACATAGTTTTGGCCAGATAGTGTCTGTACAGCCTTCATGCATGTCAAAGACATTGATTTTTTAAATTTAAGATCAGTCTGAATTGATTTTACCTTAAGCTTTAATCCGTTATTACGGAGTACTTGAATTTTCTGCTGCCGAAATGAAAGACAGGTTAGCCTACAGTTTCACGAACAAGTTCACGGCCTTTCACTGAAAATGCACGAACAGAAGACAATGAAACAAATTGGAATGACTGACGGCAGCCTGAGGGAGCAGAGGAACCAGATTGCAGTAGGTCAATCTAATCTCTTGCACCACAAGTAAAAGGTCATGGCCTAGCTGCCACACACAGACTCCTGCTTTCCCGATAAGGTTTACCGAGATGCCTCGGGGGTTGTGTACTTGGATGCTTCGATCTGCAGTTGGAAAATTTGAAAATGTCAAGTGTGTACAAGCGAGCATTAAAAATGGGGAAAATACACGAACGTGCCGAGTTTTTGACTTTACGCGTGTTTTTTCCTATTAACTATTTAGAAATTTTGTGCTGGGCCCAGAGTCCCAAGACTGAACCCTGACAGTGCTGCAGCTACTCATGTTCAGGAGTCAGGAGTGGAGGTCGTCCGATCGCGGAACTAAAAAGTCGTAACCCTCAAAATAAACAATAAAAATACTAAAAACGATCCTAAAACACGGGCAATAACACTTCGAATAGCACAACAAAATTTCCATCAGCAATGGTTTCTATTTCGCCTCTAGAGGCCGCTCTCGTCCTGTCTAATTAATCTGCTAAACAGATCGATCGGACGACCTCGAGTGAAGAGAGCAAAACTGTCCGTGCTCTCCGAGTGGGAGGGACGGTGTTACTCTCTCCCCTGTCAATCACAGAGACACTAGCCAATCGTGGGCATCTCGGAGCTCGTGTACGCGGAAGAGCACTGATTGTGCTTTCCTCCGAGTGCGTCACACTGCCCTGTGACGTCGCATGAGCAGAAGTTCATAAACGTCACAGAACTAGCTAAGGGCAATTAAAAAAATGACCAAATTGGTAAACAACGGGTTAAAAAAAAGTTATTAACCCTTTGAATAAACAATTTTAAAACGAGTATGCGATATGCTACACAAAGGTTTCTATTATAACTGATCGTATTTCCTGGAGCAGTGTGGATATTTGGTCTCAATAAATAAACAAATAAATAAATAAATAAATAAAAGCCACAAGCCATGCATTCATGTGAAGTCGGTGTGGAAATGCGAGGCACCGCAGATGCTCCGTGTAGCCGCGGCTTGCACAGCGATGACCAGAACGGTTTCGCATGAACGGAAAAACACTTGGAGTTTGAAAATCTTGGCGGGACAGGAGTTATGTGAGGAATTCAGGGGGGTGGGGTGCACAGCACTCCCAGATAATAGGACAATATTAGACACTGTGCAGACTGATGCACTACAGTGCTTTCCAAATATCTCTCTCTTACACACACACACACACACATACTGTACCATCAGTGTATTAACAGGCCACTATAATATGCAAACATACTCAAATCAGCAAAATATGAAAGCAGTTTATTAAATCCCTCAGTGTAGAACAGCTCATCAGTTCAGTGTGTGTGTGTGTGTGTGTGTGTGAGAGAGAGAGAGACCCTCTAACACACCCCAAACCATTCCCTCATGCTAGACCTCTGGCAGGAAGAGCGTTCTGTAGGAGAAGTGAGACCAGACAGCCGTTAGGGGAAAAAGACCCACCCTAATACTGAACAGGAAACGGACTGGACACCAAGTCTACATGAATCAACAGACAGAACCTCTGTGCGAGCACGACGTTAAGAGTACTACAGTTCCTGTATTCGAAAAGCACGTGCTCTGAACACCGGACTACTCAAAAGGAGTGCCCCAATGATTTTCAGAAGAAATTCTCTTTGCGTTTCAAATGAAATTGGGCAGAAGTGCGACCCGTCACAATCCGAGACGTCTCTCGGACCTCCGTGAATCAGCAGAACGTTTAGATTTGCTCGGGTAGATCGATGAAAAGAAAGTCCGTGGATAAACAAGCAACCAATTAGATCACTTTAAATCACAATGGATGCACCAATAATTATGCAAATGATCAACAGGAAGACGTAATGGATGTCTCTCATGCAAAACCTTATAATATTCGTACAGCTAATCTAAACGACACCTCATTTATATATGATATCATAATACAGTGAAGCACGGTGCTGGTAGCGTCGGGTTACTCGTCACCCTCGGTCTCTTCTCTGATTAATTCCATCTTTTCCCGGTCACGACTTTTGGTGGGCGGTCTCCTCTAGGCATCGTGCCGTATTCTTTCCACTTTTTTAATAACGCATTCGCTCAATAATGATACAATTGATCGAAATTTCTCACACACACACACACACACTTCTTTTTCGTGAATACATGCTGAAATATTCAGAATCATATCTGAGGTGATATAAAATTGCACTAGTTGTATTCAGTGTACTTGGACATCCTTTCAAGGTCGCTTTTCGGTTAAAATGCTGCTTATCGAGATGAATAAAACGGTGAAGGAAAAACACGTGATAAAATTGTTTTATAACTTCACAGTCTGTTAAATGAAGCATACTCACCGCTCATCTCTCCCAATGACTTCATCAAAAGCCTGAGAGAGTCTCTTTAGTCTCCTGAGGCCTTTTGAGACACTGTCCAGATCTTGATCGAATTGCCTAAGGCAATAAAAATGAGACACTCGCAGGTAAAACTTTCAACACCGCTCCGCAATTTGCAAAGTGGAATTAATGGTTCATCACTAATCTTGATCCTGATCTTGAATGCTACTCACCTGCGACAGTTCAGCCTGTTGGGAGATGCAAAAGGGCTCCTCAACGCTGCCATGCGTACGAGCTGCCTCCTGGTTCCTCCCATCTTCACCGCTCTCACGGCTGACTTGCTGGGCTCCGGGGTGCCTGCAGCTCGTGGGGTACGTTTTGCGGCGGATCTTGGTGTGCGCCTGGGGGTCGTCGCTTGCCGTTTAGGGGTACGTGCAGACGCAGGATCGCACTCGTTCTCTTCTCCTTCTATGATTCGAACAGGCGTCCTCACCAGGCACTCCTCACGTGACAGTGCGCTCTTTTGAAACTTCTGAAAAAAAAAAGTAATAACGACTTGAGCAGTTTCTTATGGAATAATAGATTCAACCAGAAATTATTTTCGTGATGGATCGTTCTCAGCAGTGCTGCGACAATGACGTGGTGTCTTAGTGGTGGAACAGGTGGGGACAGTCATCCAAAAATATCACCCTGAGAATACCACTGCTCATTGAAGCGTGGTGGTGGTGGAGGAATGAAGCGTGGTGGTGGTGGAGGAATGAAGCGTGGTGGTGGTGGAGGAATGAAGCGTGGTGGTGGAGGAATGAAGCGTGGTGGTGGAGGAATGAAGCGGTGGTGGTGGAGGAATGAAGCGTGGTGGTGGTGGAGGAATGAAGCGTGGTGGTGGTGGAGGAATGAACCGTGGTGGTGGTGGAGGAATGAAGCGTGGTGGTGGTGGAATGAAGCGTGGTGGTGGAGGAATGAAGCGTGGTGGTGGAGGTAATGTTTTGAGTCACCATTGGCCTCTTATTTGCTTCTCTGCCTAATGTCCCCTTTACCCAGTCACTGACTCTTTGTGGATGTCTTCCTTTAGGCAGAGTCATGGTTTGACTAAATGGACACTTGTACACTGCATATCATGACAGTATTTTGAGTCATATTAGCTACTCCTACTGAAACAGAACTCGCAGTGAGCTATGACACACATATCTGAAAAGGCGCTGACCTGATAAGCGTTGCCAATGGTGTTCTTGGCAGTGCGTTTGATCTGGGTAATGGTGCTCGTCTTCTTGCTGTTCTGAAACGCCTCGCTGTTGGTATTCACCGGGATGTTGTTGGCAGGCTCCATGGTCTTTAGAGGAAGTCTCTTCCTCAGAGACATGCGCAGGGAGTTGAGCGAGCTGGAAGAGCGTAGCTTCCGAAACTGCTGCGCTGCCTCAGGGGAGCTCTCAGGGTCTGACTCTGGGAGAGCGCTGTGGGAACGCCACATCCCAGACACCGTGGAACTAAGGCCATTCACGATAGCTGACGACATGATGGGAACTGGGGTGGCAAGAAGGGGTGGAAAATTAAAAACCGTCGCAAAGGTGATCAAACAATTTAATATAGCGTTCCATATCTAAACAGGCTACCACGGGGTCGACATGGTCTCGTGCCTAAACATCAGACATCGCCTGTACACATATTCAACTCAGATAAACAGCACCCAAGATATTTGTGCACGCCCCTTCAAAGCTAATTACAGTAAAATAAATTCCACCATTATCAAAGTTATTGTATGTATTATTATTATTAATAATCTATTTGACTGGGCAGTTGAATTGGAATCTCAATGGACTTCAACATAAACCAGCCTATAAATAATTTACTAATAATAATAATTAAAATAATAATAATTTAGGTCTACTTCAACCTAATGTGTTCAGTCATTGGGTTAAAATAAATAAACAGAAACCAAGGGCTCCAATAAATAGCCAAAACACACTACGAGACCAAAACTTTGAGGACACTCGGCCTTCACACCCATACGTGGTTCTTCCCCAGACAGTCGCTACAGTCGGAAGCACACAATTGTAGTAAACTTTTGGCCAAATAGTGTATAAACGCTACACGTGAATAAAGAGTATGACATTTCCATTCTCGGATTATAATCAGAAAATAATTCTGTACTGAACGTTTGAGAACTCCTGAGAAGGGGATTTGACAGACGTCATGATGAATAGTTTGAACGTTCATCCAGAAGTTTATGCAGACATTTAAACCACTACCTTTAATTATGAATCATTTGCATATCTTGGTTTGGTATAATTACTTAAACAGACTGCTTTAGAGTTTTATTCAGTAACCTGTGAGATGTTGGTTTTATACATGAAAAAATAAATAAATCACAGTATATAAAAACTAATACGAAATGACTTCATTCACGGTGAGCTGTGATTGAACTGTCTGTGATTGAACTGTCCAATGAACTGTCTGGGATTGAACTGTCCAATGAACTGTCTGTGATTGAACTGTCCAATGAACTGTCTGGGATTGAACTGTCCAATGAACTGTCTGGGATTGAACTGTCCAATGAACTGTCTGGGATTGAACTGTCTGGGATTGAACTGTCATATGGTAACCAGTTTATTCATTCTTCCTACAGTATTTTGGTTTGGTCCGATTATCAGGGATTAGTTCCAGGCATGATCTCCGTGTCTCCATTCTGAAGGTCTCTAGTTGATGTGATGACGTACTGGAACCAAACTGTGTTCCTAATCGCCCCGCCTCTCTCGCTTCCTCTCCTCTTATGATCTGGTAGACTATTATAGACGTCTTTACTTCTTATAATCACTCAAAGATGTTTTGATTCGATCTGTGACCTCCTCCGCTAGTCCCTTGACATTTTGGAGTGACTCTGATTCAGTGGAACAACAGAAATACACAGATCGTGAACACGAGACATGAAAATGTGCTGAAACATTTCTTGACTGTGAATTTATAAGCATGAAACCAAACACGCCAAGGCTCATAGACCATTCATAATGTCTGTTTGAAAGGAGCTTCTAATTCCTGGACTTTCCACCGAAAGAATAGGAGCAGTGTTTGGAATGAACTCTTTAAATTGAAGTGATTAGTCAAACAGGTTAATTAAAAGACATCACTAATAAATATAATAATTCTGACAGTGTGATTTCCACCAAAAGAAATAATATATACCCTGGGGGAAAGCACAGCTCACTCTAAAAGACTTAAAAATGAAATGAAACCCCTTCAGAAATCGGTTTTAAAATGGTATAAACATCACATTCCAGCTGAAGAGCCACAACGTTCTCAATCTGAGCTGGAGGTTCTGCGCATGCGCACTTCTGCACGCTCAGAAACTCCTTCTTTCGACTCGTATTAATTCTTGTTTGTTTTGTGCAGAAAGCATTTTCTTATCGTGATGCATCCAAATATCAAACATGCTGCATAAAGATAAGAATTTCTCGTAGTAATAAATTTGATAAAATGCTTGCGGTATTGTTGTAAAAGCTAGCTAACGCTAACGCTAATGCTAACGCTAATGCTAACGCTAATGCTAACGCTAACATCTATATGGCTAACAGCGGCTAAGCTAAACCACTTATTATCACCGAACGTTCAGACTTGTATGTATGTTTTCCCGGAACATATGAGTTGAAGTGCAGGTTGTTACCGTGCCGCTGTGTCAGTCCGACCCGCTGCAGTAAAGCTCCGCGTCTCGCTCTGAGGATTTGAATTTGGCGGACCTTCTTACCGAATCTGCATAAACCCCGCCCCGTGCAGTGCGAGACCACGCCCTTGGGGAGGGAGGGGAGGGGAGGGGAGGGGCCCTCCTTCGTTTTGATAGGTCGATTTCAAAGAGTCTTGTTGAGTTCTTTCTTTCAGTGGAAACATTGCTATAATAAACTGATAACTTTACTGCTTTATTTTATTATCATCATCTTTTTTCTTTATGAACATTTTTACAACTTTCTTTTTCTTACTTTCGTTTATTTTTCAACACTTCAACGCTATAATAAACTGATAACTCTCTTTCCTTCCTTCCATCTTTCCTGCTATATATATATATATATATATATATATGCTCTGCTCTGTGGCAACATTTGCATTCATAAACCAAATTACAATTCATACAAATTATATAATTATATAGGCGGGCGCACGGTGGCTTAGTGGTTAGCACGTCCACGTCACACCTCCAGGGTCCGGGGTTCGAGTCCCGCCAGGGCCATGTGTGTGTGGAGTTTGCATGTT
>JAFFST010055779.1:22791-32858 GCA_022414735.1 Noturus placidus
GGGGGGGGGGGGGGGTTAAAAATAGCTGAAAATTTGATGACGTAATATATGGATGACCCCCAATGAAAAATAATACAATGAGAAAAGAATAAAACTACTAAAATAGCCAAGTGCAGAGTGTCCTGCTCCAGTACACGACCAAGGAATATTTACAGAAGACCGTGTGTTGTTGTGGAATTGTTGAGGAAGACTTGCAGAGACTTTTTAAGCCTCTTAAGCGGTCACTAAATAACAGATATGTACTGTATGCTCGCCCTGTTTTACATTTGAACTGATGTACATTCGAATCTGTTTTCTGTGCATGTTTACGAGAGTAGAGAAAATGATTGACCTTGTCCTTGTTAAGTAATAATAGTTAGCAATATACTTTAATGGGTTTATATTGCCATGCCATTGACAAAGAAAGTCAGTTTCTTGCGCAATATCGTTAGCATTTATACGAGCACAATGCCTCACTGGGGGGGGGGGGGGCTTTGGATAAGATGTTTTGACGTTACATGATTACTTCTCTTGCATTTCTCTATAACAGATAAAACAGACATCGACAGCGATGGGTATTTTAAGGAAAGATTTTAATTAAGCAGGACACTTTATATAAGAAATGTTTGGTTCATATACAGTATGTCCTCTTTGTGGGTCTCAGTACAGTGCATTTGGCTGGAATGGGTTGCACATGATGGCCCACTTGATGGAGCGTCAGTCTTTTTTAAAGCACTGAAAGAGAAAAAAAAAACCTCATGAATAACAGCGAATAACAAAAGAAAAGATAGCCTCCTGAGTGCATCTGAATGAATCATCTCCTACTCCAGCTTCTCACAGAGCCCATGACGTGCAATTTACTTCACCTTCATAATCTTCTGCCATCGGGAAATGACAGCCAGCAGGATTGTACAGAATATGACCACCACACCAGTTATTGCAGGCCCAAGAGGGAACTTCATCACTCGGTCTGCGTTTTAGGAACGAAAATGTTGACATTATAATGTAGATGATATAATGTTGAAACATTTTTGGAAAATGAAGATGAAGGTCAACGCTTTGGTTAGGTTTACATTTAAACGTGCAGTTTGTAACACTTTAAAGAGTTTTGAGATTTAAGAATATCATCACAAGGATGCCTTAGAATAAGTCAGAAAGAGTCTACTTCGCACATCGCTAACCAATAGATGTCGCTACACTATGTATTAAAGTTTTCTGTTACAGCCCAGAAATGAGCTCTCCCCTATACACAACATATCAAATATTAGAGACTGTGATACAGCAGCCTAACTTTGAACAACATTCCATGAGTAACATTGAATCAATTCAAGTCTTCAAGAAAGCTAAGACAACTCGCCTTGATATTAATCATAACAAAATGTACAGCCAAATTGGATTGTACGAGCTATCCAATCAAGAATAAATGTGTACAATTGTGTAGCGCCGCCATATTTTTTGTAGAATAGTTTGTACTATAGCTAACATCCACTAATCCACTAATCGTAGGGTTGGTGGTTGGAATCCCGGCCCGGGTGATCCCATGCCGAAGTGTCCTTGGGCAAGACACTGAACCCTAAGTTGCCCCCGATGGCAAGCTAGCACCTTGCATGCAGCTCTGCTCCCATTGGTGTGTGAGTATGTCTCATAAATGAATGAAGCGTCTGCTAAATGAATAAATGTAAATGTAACATGTTACATGAAGCAATTCTTATTGGGGAGTGGTGGTGGCTTGGGGATTAAGGCTCTGAGTTACTGATCAGAACCGTTGTTGCTTGTCTTGTAGCTGCTAGAAGAAAGGTCCAGAAGCTTATCGTCCTTCATCCAGACTACAGTTACAGGAGGAGACGCACGAACATCACAGGACAGAACGGCGTCACTTTTCTCCTCAACCTGCATTTCCTCGTCGTCACCTAGGGTGGGCGGATCTGCACGAGATGATAGTAAAGTTGAAGTAAAGTACTAAATATAATCCTGAATGGCTTTTCTCCTTAACACCGCAGTGTTGTTGAATCCTTAAATCTGATTGCTTCAAGCCCCAGTACTGCCGTACTGCCACTGCTGGACCCTTAAGCAAGGCCCTTAACCCTCTCCCCTCCAGGGGGCGCTGTATCATAGCCGACCCTGTGCTATGACCCCAACTTCCTGACATGCTGGCGTATGCGAAGAAAAGAATTTCACTCTGCTGTGACAAATAATACAGCTTTGAATTTCGTAATGTTTTAAATAGATACAAACCTATGACGGTGACACTGAAGCTCTTTGTCTTGACTCCCGAGACGCTCGAGTTGGTCTCGCAGTCGTACACACCCCGGTGCACGTCTCGGTTAACGTTTGAAATGGAAAGCGTAGCCGTAAAACCGTTGTTGCTTGTCTTGTAGCTGCTAGAAGAAAGGTCCAGAAGCTTATCGTCCTTCATCCAGACTACAGTTACAGGAGGAGACGCACGAACATCACAGGACAGAACGGCGTCACTTTTCTCCTCAACCTGCATTTCCTCGTCGTCACCTAGGGTGGGCGGATCTGCACGAGATGATAGTAAAGTTGAAGTAAAGTACTAAATATAATCCTGAATGGCTTTTCTCCTTAACACCGCAGTGTTGTTGAATCCTTAAATCTGATTGGTCAGAGCTTGTCGATTCATTTCCTATAACAGCGTGATGTTGACTTTGACAGTAGTTCTGTCTATAATTCAAAGCACAGGTGTATAATCAATGCCTTTGTTCTAGTACATTATCCTTCTCTAGTAGCAGCTCATTCACAGGGACTTGGAAGGTGAAATAAATAAACACTATGCTGTAATTTAACGAAGAGGAAAAGGTATAATCACTGACATAAACCTCGATATGAGATTTTCCACCCCCGGGAAAGTCTTCATTACAGAGAACTTTGCACACTTTGCGGTTTCTCAGTGACACGAGAAGCTGCGTTCGAGCTTGGTGACAGAATTACGCCAACGTTTATAGCTGCTATAATGTACAACAGTGATAACAATTTGTCTTACGGACGTTCTGTATCATTCGACCTAACCATAAACGTTAATTAAAACGTGGAAAAAAAATGTTATCGTTGTGACAAATCATTGTGGTATAAAGTGTAAATAAATCAAACACTTCAGGATGTGGTGTACTAGGAAAATAATCCACTTCACAACACATCAGCGTGGATTATTTTGCGATAACAGTTATGTAAATGCTCTGATCCTTACTTCACACGTACACAGACAAAGAGCCATGAACGCTATGAAACTCTCAGGTCGCACTTTCATACTCACATCGAACATCTAGTTGGATTGAAGCTTTCACTTTAGCATTAGACTTCAGCTGGCAGGTGAAGATGACGTCATGATCGTCTCTGGTTACCGGCTGCACACACACGTGGCTCGTGTTTAAGCGGTTTCCATCTTTCAGGCTCACCGCTTGGCCGTTTCGGAACCACTGCAGTTCTTCTGCCACAACAGAGTTCTCCACTGCGCACGTCAGAGACACTTTTTGCTCGGGTTCGGTCTGAACAAATCCTCCACTGGTTGGTGGATTAGACTGAATGGTGACTGATGGGTTTTAATAAGACACAAATTAGATAAGGGTTAGAAAGCATTGAGCGAGACAGCATCACAGCGTTTCTTGCTGTAAGTGGTGTTTTACAGCTTACAGACCACCAGATGATTTTTTAATAAGAAATGCAAACACACACACACACACACACACACACACTTTACTATCATTTGTGAATGGGTTTAACACAGTTTACCGTATTTTCCGCACTATAAGGCGCACCTAAACGCCTTAAATTTTCTCAAAAATCGACCGTGCGCCTAATAATCCGGTGCGCCTTATGTGTGGACTGAGTTCCAAAATCTGTAAAATGTGCGACTTTGGTTGGCGCAACAACCGTATGCGCCTTATAACACGGTGCGCCTTATGTATTGGTCAAGTACAGAAATAGACCCTGTAATTGAGACTGCGCCTTATAGTGCGGAAAATACGGTAATAATAGCCCGTGTATCAGGTAGTCTCAGGTGGTGTCAGGAGGATGGAAACTAATAGGAAGTGCAATTAACGTTTCTAAATTAGGATTGCGATCACGCAGAAGCAGCGATCATAAACGCCAAAAAAAAAGAAGAAAGACAAAGAGGAGAAAAGCGTAGCTCTAATGAATTGGATTTAGTCAATTAGTTAATATCTTTCTTCCACTTGTTGATGTAATTAAAATTGAAAAAAAGTTAGTGGCTAACTAGAATAAGACGTCTCACGTTAAGCTGGTATCTTGTTAGTACTGAAGAGCTTGTTACTAATCAGCAGATAGAAACTATCATTTATTAACCAGCGATCATTTGTGAGCAGATTATTAGAGTTGAATAATATGTATCAGGCAGTCTCAGGTGGTGTGGAAATAATGGTACTTAATAGAAACTGCAATTAACATAACTAAATTACTCACAAAGGGTCGTCGATCATAAAGTGTTTACCGTTTAAACGCAAAAAAAAAAAAGCAGAAGAGGAGAAAAACAAACAGAGCCAGAACGTCATTAAAATGAATCGGATTTAGTCAAGTAGTTACGTTTCTTGCTTCCACTTCTTGATGTCATTGAAATTGGAAAACATTAATGGCTAATTAGCTAACTAGCAAAGATCTAGAGTAAGAAATGATAGGCTAGCATGTTACGTTGCTAGCTTGTTAGAAAACATAGTCCCTTGCACGGTCGCTTCCTGAAGGAACCGAACAGTCTTTCTGTTTTTTGTTTGTTTTTTGTTTTCTCACATTGGCTTACGATGTCCTAAAAGTGACAATAAAACTGACTTTGACTTTGTTACTACTGAATAACTTGTGAAAGCTCAACCGATAGAGACATTAAACACTCCGATGATTATTAACCGGGGAAACAATGATTTATCGTGATTTCAAACCTTGCCGAATAGAATGTTAAATGGACCTTAACTCACTGTTCTGAAGTCCTGTATATTATTTCATTTGTTTGATGAGTAGGTTTTTACCGTTGGTACTGTAGACACCGCAGAGACAGACGAGCACGACAAGGACGAACTGGACCCGAATGGAATCTCTCATTTTTACAGGTATCTTCTGTCCTGGATAATAAAGATAACAACAACAGACAAAACTGACACCATTTTCTCATGTTTAAGTCATGATTTAAACGTTTGATGATTCTCTCATACAACACCCCTTATAAATAAACCCATGAAGTCGAGATCTTCCATCGTTTTTTAAAGCAGCCTTCAGGAATTGAGATGAATACCGAATAATGACTTTCAGCAACTTGATGACAATATTTCATCAACGGATTGAACCAGAAAAGCGACACACTTTTTCTCCACACTACTCACCAAGGTCAACTTCCACTGTCTCAACAACAACAACAAAAAAGAAATGTTGTCTGGGAATCCAAAGGTTGCACTGCAGACAGTTTAAATCTTGGCAGAGGTTTATATTGAGCCAGTCTGCTATTTTATAGCAGTTTTGAGGAATTACCACCCCTTACCTGCCATGTCACAGGCCTTTTATAATGCTGTGCAAACACAGTGACTGATCTGTGCCACTTGAAATCCTTTGCGTAGGAGGAAGCGGTAGAGAACAAGTTCAGTGTAGCGTTCAGAGGAAACGTTCTGGTCATACGGCTTTTTTCGAACCGGCTCTTTTAGGTTTAGGTTTAACATTGGCTTAGGTTTAGATGAACTTTGAGAACTGATTTGCTTACATGAGCCAGGCTGGAAGTGCATTAGTCATCGAATGCTGAGAGGAAGAATGGCTTTCTGACACTTTAACTAAAGGTTGGGAATCATTTACTCATAATATTGGTTTAGAAAATACGCCAACGAGCCGTTTGGTGCTGAAAGAGTCCATTACTATCGGTGAGCCAAATGATCTGACTCTGACTGAAGAGATGGAAGTCTCAATGCTAACACACACACACACACACACACACACACACACACACACACACACACACACACTATACAAATTGCTGGGTTAGGGTTAGGATTAGCTTCTTAACCCTAACTATAACCCTAGGCACCAGGAACCAATAGAGAAACCCTGGGGCCACATATAACACTTAAGTCATAAATGGGGACATTTTGGGTTGTAAATATATATGTGTGTGTCATTTCCTTTTCTGTTGGACTTTTATTCAGTTCTATATCGACATACCATGTGTGCAGAATGAATTTACAGTGAATCTCTGATAAGAAAACCACACACTGCAAAAATATTAATCATTAATTATTAAGATTTTCTAATGGACACATGTCTGTGTATGTGGGCGGCTGTGTCTCAGTGGGTAGAGCGGGTTGTCCACTAATCCACTAATCGTAGGGTTGGTGGTTGGAATCCCGGCCCGGGTGATCCCATGCCGAAGTGTCCTTGGGCAAGACACTGAACCCTAAGTTGCCCCCGATGGCAAGCTAGCACCTTGCATGCAGCTCTGCTACCATTGGTGTGTGTGTGTCTCATTTGTAAGTCGCTTTGGATAAAAGCGTCTGATAAATGAATAAATGTACGAGCGTTTATTTAAAAAATGTAAAAATGTGCTGTTATTTGTACTTATTCTTACGCTGGTCATCTGAGCACTTTGTAGTATTTAGACCCCTCTGCTGCCTGTTCGGTGAATTGCAATTCCAATGAAATGTGATAAACGTTTCCTTCGCCCCGTCTGCTAAAGTTGCCTTTAAAGGTTTGATCATGCAGATCGTTTTCTTCCTGAAAACGATCACGCAAGCCTGAAACGGAAATCAGGCAGAATCCGAGAAAATTAAAAAGGCCACCTCTGACACGTGATGGAGAAAGAAAAAAAAATAAATAACAAACAGATGCACCTGAAAGGGCATTCATTCCTTTTTTTCTTCTTCTTCCTACTATAGAGGCACCCGAGAGACACTGATTCAAAGTGGTTTTCAAAGGGCCTGGAGGGGGCGCCAGGGGGCATCAAAAATTTAGTGTGAAAAATAAATTCTCACTCTCAGACACACACACACACACACACACAATCAATTCCTAATGTAATGTAAATATGTAAGATGTAATTATTAATAAAAAAAGAGGAATATATTCAGAAGTCTGTATTTTTAATGTGTTTTAAAGACATCTAGCAAAAGTGGAGCCTTGGACAAATGTTAATGCTATTTGGGGGCCCTACCCTGGAAAAGTTTGGGAACCCCTGCCACACATGTTCCAAAACATAAGTGCTCTTAACTGTAATGCACTGCATCATGTATTCTCCACTGGAAAGGCAGCGTAGAGTTCCCTCACACAAAAGGACACCCTAGTGCAGGGGTGTCCAATCTTATCCGGAAAGTTCCGGTGTGGGTGCAGGTTTTCTCCTTATTATTACTGAAATCACCACATTGTTCACCATTACATATTATAGTGTAGGGCCACCTTGTGCCTCCAAAACAGCTCTGACCCGTCGAGGGTCGAGGACTCTACAAGACCTGTGAAGGTGTGCTGTGGTATCTGGCACCAAGACGTTTGCAGTAGATCCTTTAGGCATACATTTTTTAATTTTAGGAACATCATGTTCCTCATTTACATTTATTCATTTAGCAGACGCTTTTACCCAAAGCGACTTACAAATGAGACACACTCACACACCAATGGGAGCAGAGCTGCATGCAAGGTGCTAGCTTGCCATCGGGGGCAACTTAGGGTTCAGTGTCTTGCCCAAGGACACTTCGGCATGGGATCACCCGGGCCGGGATTCCAACCACCAACCCTACGATTAGTGGATTAGTGGACGACCCGCTCTACCGACTGAGCCACAGAATTTCCAACACAATGGGAATACTTACAGTGAATCCCGGCTTTAGAAATGCTGTTGTTGTTATTATTATAGATCTTTCGATACTTGAAAATATTACATACTGAAACTTTAACTTCATGTCTGCTTTCTGTTCTGGTCCAACTAGAAATCAGTAAACTTTCTTTCCAATCCTTTTTTTTCTCTCTTTCTCAATAACCATCCTTTTCATATTCATACACACGGGCCTGGAGTGCAGTTCAGTAGATGTAGAGTTCATCATGAAACCAACCACTTGCTCTGTTTGTCCATCAGATGGTGCAGCTTGTTCACTGTGAGCTCGACAGAAGAGAAGCGGTAAGAACAGATCTAATGGATCGTTTCAGATAGCACACGTGGTCTTATGTCACAATGAGAATATAAACCTGAATATAAAGAAAAATCCCCAACACAACCAGTCTAGTTATGCACGATGATAATAAAACCAAATTGTTTCTCATAATATTTGTTATTCAATATGGATCATATTTTTAGAGAATTTATTTCAGGACAAAATATTCGATTGAGACAGTTTCGACTTGTTAACACATGAGCACATTAAAACAGAGTACTTTTACTTAAGCTTTTTTATTTTTTAACCTTCAACTTCACTATAATTACAGAATATAAAAAAAAATGAACAACATTTGACCACTAAATACTAATTAAAAGAGAGGAACTCGTAATGGCACAAAATGCGAACAACGCAGGCAAGAAAGCTCTGGAAGTTTTAAAAAAATTATTAAGCTTAGTTATGATCACATGTCGTGTAAAAGATACGTACTGTATCTACTGTAAGTGCTGCTAAGGCCTATAGGATGCTGTGTAAAGGGAATCTTTGCTAGATAGCTAACTATGCAGCTAGATACGTTCATAACACGAGCTAGGTAGCTAACTAACGAATATAGCAAGCTACCAAAACACCATGTTTAGCTAGTCAGCTAATGTTACATTACATACAGGGGAAATAACGTCACAACAACAGCAAAATATTTTCACAAATTAATTATTATTTCATTTATTGAAATTATGTCACATAGTGACTGATGCAATCTGTAAAGTTTCCAAGACAGTGTGCAATTCACAGAACTAATAATGAAAATTTTTTTGGTAAATATAAAATTTGCCGTGTTTGATAGTAAGTGAACTAACGACGCTATGCTAACCTTCGTGTGTAAATATAATATTAGCCGTGTTTGATAGTAAGCGAACTATCAACATTACGCTAACCTTCGTGTGTAAATATAATATTAGCCGTGTTTGATAGTAAGCGAACTAACAACATTACGCTAACCTTCGTGTGTAAATATAATATTAGCCGTGTTTGATAGTAAGCGAACTAACAACATTACGCTAACCTTCGTGTGTAAATATAATATTAGCCGTGTTTGATAGTAAGCGAACTAACAACATTACGCTAACCTTCGTGTGTAAATATAAAATTAGCCATGTTTGATAGTAAGCGAACTAACGACGCTATGCTATCCGGCGTGTGTAAATATAAAATTAGCCGTGTGTGATAGTAAGTGAACTAACGACGTTACACTAACAGCTGTGTGTAAATATAAAATTAGCCGTGTGTGATAGTAAGTGAACTAACGACGTTACACTAACCGCCGTGTGTAAATATAAAATTAGACGTGATTGATAGTAAGGGAACTATCGACGCTACGCTAACCGGCGTGTGTAAATATAAAATTAGCCGTGTTTGATAGTAAGCGAACTAACGACGCTATGCTATCCGGCGTGTGTAAATATAAAATTAGCCGTGTGTGATAGTAAGTGAACTAACGACGTTACACTAACAGCTGTGTGTAAATATAAAATTAGCCGTGTTTGATAATAAGTGAACTAACGACGCTATGCTAACCAGCATGTGTAAATATAAAATTAGCCGTGTTTGATAATAAGTGAACTAACAACGTTACGCTAATCTTCATGTGTAAATATAAAATTAGCCGTGTTTGATAGTAAGCGAACTAACGACGCTATGCTAACCGGCGTGTGTAAATATAAAATTAGCCGTGTTTGATAGTAGGGGAACTAACGACGCTATGCTAACCGGCGTGTGTAAATGTAAAATTAGCCATGTTTGATAGTAAGCAAACTAACAACGCTATGCTAACCTTCATGTGTAAATATAAAATTAGCCGTGTTTGATAGTAAGCATTTTATTTTATTTATCTTTTGGTCAATAAGTACATCACAATTTACTTTTTCAGAGGTATAGTAACAATAATAATGATAATAATGATAAAAGGCAAAGCAACAATGTGTTGTGAGTCATATACGTAGATCG
>JAFFST010055780.1:7674-15174 GCA_022414735.1 Noturus placidus
GATAAAGGAGTAAGCGGTTGAAGATGGATGGATGGATATATATATATATATAGATATATATATATATATATATATATATATATATATATGTCCCAAATGCATAATAATAAAGTAATTTCTCATATTGTTGTCTAATTGCAAGTCTAATTAAGTAAAAGCGTATTGCGCTGGTTGACACGTTGCAAAGCACACACACACACACACATACACCCTTCCCTTGTCTATTGGAAAGAGAGACAAAGCCAGACAGAGAAAGACAAGGTGGCAAACATGTCATTACTGTCAGACACGTGTTAACAAAGCCATAAAACTGAAGTGTATGGTTTGAAAAAGTTTAATTGACAGGAAGCTAATATAAATATACATCATATTAAAATGCAGAAACACAACACTGTACAACCTGTTGTATGCAACTTTTAGCCTGGAGCTTTGTCTCCATCCAGTTTTCACTCTTTCTTAGAACGGTTTCCATTTTGTCCATACTATTGCAGTATACAGCATGCCCAAACAGTACGTCAACAAAGTTACATAACACGGAGCTCCATGTTAGAGCACTAGATGGGTGTATGACGTCCTTCAGTATGCTACACATTGCCCTAAAGGCCAGCTGACCACCTCACCTGTGCTCCATCTCGGTTCTGTAAATTTCTTCCAGTTTATTGATTCATCATTGCTAGAATAAATATACAATTTTTTTTCACATTTAACTTGATGGATACATTGCCTGTTAAATGTTTTTGAGCACTGTATTAAAATGGAATTAGAACACAAGAAGGAAGAAATACAGTACATACAGTCACGGCCAAAAGTTTGCGTTCACTATACTATATATTATATATGTAAAGTGATCGCAAACTTTTAACCCTTGCTGGAGGCACGTTTGAGCACAGGTGTTGCAGAGGGGTTCCGTCGGACTTTCAGAGAGTAGTAGCAATTACAGGGGTCCAAGCACTTTTGGTGGCGATTGTGGTGACCGACTCCATCCGATAGAAGAGACACCGAAGGCGGCTTCAATGTCTTTCTCGAGTGCTTTGATACCCCTCAAGGTGTTGAGTGCTTTCCTCTTTATTTTCTAAGTCCTCACTGGTGGTAAGGTTGATGGGAGCGAGTTGGAGGCCGGGAGACGAGACCCCGAAGGCGGCTTCTACGTCTGTCTCTCGTGGCCCACTTGTCTCTTCTCCTTTTGGATTTTTTTTCTAAGTCCAAAAATTTTTCTAAGTGTCATTTTCACATTCGAGGTGCAAGAACCAGACAATTTTCCGTTTTTCCGATCCGACCCGAAGTGCACCTTCTCGGCCACTTCTGTGCCTCGTCCCTTGCTGGAGGTACGTTTGCGCACAGGTTTTGCAGAGGGGTGTCGTCGGACTAACCATGACTATATACAAAAATGTAATGTGTCTAGAAAAATCTAATTATTCATTGCAAACAGCTGAAATTTTGACAATAAACCTGATTTGCACTGGGGGTCGAATAATTTCGATTGCAACTGTTTGATTAGCACTCTTTCTAATACGTCATCGTATCTATAGTATCAACACAACCTTCTCACAGGCGAATCAGAAGCAGTGTCAGCAAGGAATTTCATTCATTCGTTACATCACTCTCACTTTCATAACACAGCATGACTAAAATTTAACTTATAGTGCACTAGAACTAATCCATTTAAGATCTTAATCTGATTTTGCATTCAGGCATGTTATCTTCACCATAATAAATTTACCTGCTTGATTGTGATCTGGATTGTGTAATTATGTTGGTCTTTAATGTGGCTACAATTGGAATGTGCAATAATCATTTCAATTCAATTAAATTTTATTTGTATAGCGCTTTTTACAATAGACATTGTCTCAAAGCAGCTTTACAGGAATATAAACACAGTACACACACAGTAAAGGTGAGAAATTATCCCAACTGAGCAAGACACTGAGTGGCGACAATGGCAAGGAAAAACTCCCTAAGATGTTTAAGAGGAAGAAACCTTGAGAGGAACCAGACTCAGAAGGGAACCCATCCTCATCTGGGTCACAACAGATATTATTAAAGAGATAATTATTGATCTATATGTAATCTGTTTGGCTTTGAAAAGCCTTTGTCCCAGCAGTCTGGATTTGAAGTAGATGAGAGCTCCATCCAGAAGTAGGACCTTCGAGACCTTCATGCAGGTCCGGAGAGCAGAAAGGACCAGGATCTCCAACATCTCCATAAACTCATATGTAGCTCGGCAGAAGGAGAGAGGGAGAGAAAAGATTGTTAAGACTGGGAATTAGCATGATGGAAAGTCTAGTCAGGGTAGACTAGAGTGAATAAATATGGTTTAAGTCTAGACTTAAACACTGAGACTGTGTCTGAGTCCCGAACACTAAATGGAAGACTGTTCCATAACTGTGGAGCTCTATGAGTGAAAGCTCTTCCCCCTGCTGTAGCCTTCACTATTCGCGGTACAGTCAAATAACCTGCATCTGTGGATCTAAGTGTGCGTGGCGGATCATAGAAGACCAAAAGATCGCTTAAGTACTGTGGTGCGAGACCTTTTAGTGCTTTATAGGTTAATAATAGTATTTCTTAAATCATGTTTAATTTAGAGTACCATCCACTGTTTTCACTCTGAGCTACAAAAGCAGTTCATCTACCTCCGCTTGCACACAGTACCGTGTAATATATCTGTGCATATAAGTTTAATATATGTTGTAATAATTTTTAAACATATATGTCAGTCCCTCCAGGATTTTATGATCGCATGTATTATTTGGGCCGAGACGTGTCATGTGACATCATCACGACGCATTCAGCCAAAGCTCTCTTTGATTCACGTGTGTTGAACATGAGTACAGTACAGCTAAAAGGTCTTGTTTACCAACAAACATCACTGTGAAAGACAATATTGTGCAATTGCGATTTCGCCAATTTGAGTCACAAAAAACTAAATTTGAAAAAAGCCGCAATCATTTTTGGCCGCAACAATTCCAAAAAAAAAAACTCTGTGAACTGTCATTTTTGGCATTATCTTTAAAGTAAGAAATAATAGGAATAATACAAACAGAAAAACAAAATGAGCAGGGGAAAAGGCAATACAAATCATTTAAAAAAAATACACACATACATATGGCTGCAATCAAAATTATTCAACCCTGCATTGCAAATCAGGTTTTTTATGAAAATTTACAGACTTTTAGCTGTTTGCGATGAACAAATCAAACTAAAAGAATTGAAATAGTTCAACACAACGAATGATTCAAGTGGTTTCCCCAAATTCAAGCGGTATGTCTGGAGGAAGAAAAATGAAGAAAGAACACTCTGTCCACAGTCCAGGATGGTGGTGGCTCAGTGATGCTCTGGGGATGCCTGAGTATCAGGAAATCCTGGGAGAAAACGTCATGCCGTCTGTGAGGAAGCTGATGTTTGGCGTCATCGAACCTTCCAACAGGACACAGACCCCAAGCATACCTCAAATTCCACCAAGGCTTGGTTGCAGAAGTCCTGGACGTGTCACCTACAGGGCCATCACAGTCACCTGACTTGAACCGCATAGAAAATCTCTGGCGGGATTTGAAGAAGGCGGTTGCAGCACGCAAACCCAAGAACATTACAGAACTGGAGGCCATTATTCATGAGGAACGGGAGAAGGTTCCTCAGGAACGCTGCAGAAGAATTTGCACAACAGGTTGAATAATTTTCAAGCTGGAGAAATCATTGTAAGTTGTATTTTCAGTTGAATTTGAGGGAACCACTTAAAGCATTCATTGTGTTGAACTATTTCAACTGCTTTTGTTTGATTTGTTCATCGGAAACAGCTGAAAGTCGGTACATTTTGACAATAAACCTGATTTGCACTGAGGGGTTGAATCATTTTGATTGCAACTTTGATGTCCCAACCTTGGTACATTAGTATCATAACATGTGACAGGAATTCCTTCAGATATATTTAACACACGTCGTATATTATGAAAAGCTTGTCTGGTCAGAATCTTATTTCCAGCATCGCTGTGTGTGACCACTGGAGAGAACAGTGGGAAAGTGTTTCTATATGGTGTACTGGTATAATGACAGTTAAGGTTGAATTAAATCACTTGTATGTCTGTAAAAATAATCGTGTGTACAATTTCTAGCACAGACTACAGTTGAACTCCACAATGTTGCTGGAAACACGCAGCAGATCGTTGCTTCCAGATGATTCCATTCGATTTCCTCAAGCCACATTGGCTCACTTTGCGTTACACGTATAGGGCAAAAGGCATGGACGCGAACAGTTTAAAAATCATGTACACTCAGGATGCTGAGACTGAGACTGAGCTTACTTGGAGATTTCTAACTTTGATGCACAGAGGATTAAGGACTTGGACCGAATCGCAGGAGTTTTGTGAAGTTAGATCATTTCACTGCACTGGATGAGTTTAAACAGAGAAAGTGCTGATTGGTTGCAGGTGGTGTGTGCTGCTTTCCCACTGACACACACACACACACACACACACACACACACACACACACACACACACATGCACCATGTGTTTTAATTCAAACATTTCCTGAAATTCGCATATTTATGGGATCGTGTGTTATGTCTATTTGACTTTACTCGACTCTCACAGATCATGGTACAACCCCATTCTGAAAAAGTTGGGACAGTATGGAAAACGCTAATAAAAACAAAGAGGAGTGATTTGTAAATGTACTTTGACTCGTATTTAAACAAAAAACGTATAAAGATAAGGTATGTGATGTTTTTCCTATTCAACTGCATAGTGTTTTGAAGGTAAACGTTTATTTAAAAATGAATGCATTCAAGACATTCCAAAAAAAGTCGGGACAGGGGTGATTTAGGACTAATAGCGATGTGACAAGGTGAAATAAGAGTATATTAAGAGCCTCCAAAAAGGCCTAGTTTTTCAAGAGCAAGGACGGGTCAAGGCTCGCCGATCTGCCAACAGATTCGTCAGCGAATAATCTGACACTTTGAGAAGAACATTCCCCAAAGACACATCGAGAGGATTTTAGGTGTTTCACCTTCTACAGTGCAGAATATAATTAAAAGACTAAAGTGTCCATAGTGTATGAATGTGTGTGTGAGTGTGTATGTGATTGTGCCCTGCGATGGACTGGCACCCTGTCCAGGGTGTACCCCACCTTGTGCCTGATGCTCCCTGGGATAGACTCCAGGTTCCTCGTGACCCTGAAAAGGAGTAAGCGGTTAAAGATGGATGGATGGATTCAATGAATCAGGTCAGATCTCGGTGCACAAAGGGCAAGGCCGAAAGCCACTTCTGAATGCACGCGATCTCCGATCACTCAGATGTCAAAACCGCCAAGTTGTTTTTTTTTTCAAAATTGTTGGTGGAAAATCCTCCTTACTTCAAATGAACTCGATAAGCCAAGACATGTTTGGTGTTTAGTGATGCTTTTTTCTTCTTCTTAATTTGCAAAGCGAATGTAACTAACTAGTAAACTTTCCACAAAATACAAACCCCATCCAGCTGCTCAGTTCCTCACTAATGTCACATGGGCTTGCGTATACAGTTTACTACCTCAGCAACATTATGTGGGCAGTCATCTTGGATAACCAGAGCCACTTTTTCCACTGTTCTGATCCTAAGCTCCGCCCCCTACATTTGATGGAATTCTAACAAAAAGCTAAAAATGATGTGAATGATAAAATACCTAACGTCTTAAAAATCTCACAATTAGAAAAGGATTGTGAGACACGTTCCCTTCAGAATTTCACGTATCGTCATACCGCTCCTCTTCGTTATGGTACCGTATACAGTTTCAAGTGCGGTTAATTATTTGTCATGCTATACCTGCAAATAGTCCACTGCTTGAAGCCATGGGCTGCGTCCCAAACCGCATACTTAACATCTATATAGTAGCCGAGATACATGTATTTCACGTGTTATATACATGGTTTGGGACGCAGCCGTGCTCTCTTGTTTGCCGTCAAACGGTTGAGCGCTGCCGTGTGTGTACGTGTCCTGTCATACATTGCGGTCAAACTCCCACACAATGTTAAAAATATGATTAATGTGTGTACATGTCTGTAACGCACGTCGATAATGCGACTAAAACAGGAAAACTCCACACGTCTTAATTCCATTTGTGTTTACTTTGAGTATGACTTTAATCAGATTAAGGTCATCAATAATCTCTGTTTACATGCTAGTTTCTTAATCAGAGTATCGTCTTAATCGGATTAATATCGGATTATTGTTGTCCATGTAAACGTACTGAGTGCTAATCTGAAGATAAATGAAGGAACGTATGCATTTCCGTTACTTATAAGCTTCATTAGCTTTGTAGATCTGTCTTTTTGATCGTGTCATGGTTATCTTCAAATAAGCTTACACTAAGTGCAAGTGATTCATCAGTCTGATTAGTTAGAGAGGGCTCTAGATTAAAAACAGAGCACTGCAAACCTTACTGCTAATCAGAAATAGTCAAATAAAGCAATGAGCCACGAGAGGGTGTGTGTTACAGTGATATTGTGATGTTATCACAGATAAGGTCTAATTACTGTGATGTGGCCACAGGAGTTTGTACTCTATATCAAGGCTTTTCAACAGGGTTCAGCCAATCACAGTTTAGAAGTGAAACTATCCGTTCACTATGAGTCTGGTGTTCAGTTCGGTATCTGCATTTGATTAAACTCGCGTAGCAGTGACGTCGGAAGGATTTTCGAGAAGACACCAGGAATTCTCATAAAGCTGGAATTATGAATATCACTCTAGATGAGTCACTCTGTGAGCATTGGAGGTTTAACCCTCGCCTCGGGTTCACTCCTGTACTTTCCCATCTCCTCAGGTCACTTATTTACTTTATAACAAAAGTTTAACAATGATAGGAAAAAAAAAATCTCAGTATGCTCTGACCTGCCAGTTTATCATTCAGAAGATCAGTACAACTAATGAACTGACACCTCTTCATCTCACTGATGAGGAACATAAACGTTATTAATGGAAGCCTTGATGCACTTCAAAGTGGATTTCATGGGGGTAGAAGGGCAAATGTCTTCTGTTTTAAGTTTTAGTGGCGTTTTAGGGCAAATCTTCAAACTCAACCTGTGTGTGTGTGTGTGTGTGTGTGTGTGTGTGTGTGTGTGTGTGTGTGTGTGTGTGTGTGTGTGGAAGAGTCGTGAGTTGATCTTTGCATATTAAGATGCTGACAAAAAAGTGCTTAAGACAGAAATGAGCAAATAACAAATTAATAGAATGGAATGTGAGATATTATATATGATATTAGTATAGTATATTTGTTCATATTAACAATAATAGATAAAGACATGTCTTTGACTTATATACTGCACCTATTAAACTGGAAACTAGAAAAATACTAGAAAAATTTTACTTGCCCCAATTTTTTTTAAACAATCATTGTGTGTTACTGACTTGTGTGTCCATGATGCTTAAACACACTGTAATTAATGTAACGAGAAGCAGACTCATGTGTCCAGCATACTGTATTCTGCACTTTCACTCGTACGTCACGTTCTTACACAAACCCGGGATTTTCTGT
>JAFFST010055781.1:4942-20431 GCA_022414735.1 Noturus placidus
TCCGAAACACTTAAGTGTGACAAACATGCAAAGGAACAGGAAATGAGGAAGGGGGCAAACACTTTTTCACACCACTGTAACTGTGCCATTTATTTATTTTACACTTCTTAGAGAGACCGAACTAGCTTCATTAATCTCTTCATCCAATTCATCAACTTGCATACTAGATCCTGTACCTACATGTTTCTTTAAACAGATTTGTCCTGGAGTAATTGAACCACTTTTAAATACAATCAATTCTTCACTTAGCACTGGCTATGTACCTAAATCACTTAAATTATCAGTTATTAAACTATTATTATTGAACTGTTATTAAAGTGATTAAAAACCCTGACCTTGACCCCTATCAACTGTCCAGCAAAAGACCAATATCAAATCTCCCCTTCATCTCTAAGATCTTAGAAAAAGTTGTAGCAAAGCAGTTATGCTCGTACTTACATAGGAATAACATGAAATATATCAGTCAGGATTTAGACATCAACATAGCACAGAGACAGCGTTAGTTAAAGTAGTAAATGACCTTCTACTGGCCTCTGATCAGGGTTGTGTCTCGCTGCTTGTTTTATTTGACCTTAGTGCAGCTTTTGATACTATAGATCATACTAATCTGATTGATAGATTAGAAAATGTTGTTGGCATTAAGGGAACAGTCCTCTCCTGGCTTGGGTCTTAATTGACTGAGCGTTATCAGTTAGTAGATGTAAATGGAGACTTCTCCATGCATTCCGAGGTTAAATTTGGTGTTCCACAAGGTTCTGTTTTAGGTCTGCTTTTTACTTTATATATGCTACCTCTAGGTCTTGCCATGCAAGGTGCACTTTGCCATGCAAGGTGTCTTGCCCAAGGACACTTCAGCATGTGGAGTCATCCAGGCCGGGAATCGAACCGCCAACCCTACGATTGGTGGACAACCTACTCTACCAACTGCGCCACAGCCGCCACAGCTGTATGTTTCAGTGAAGCCAGATGACAGACAGCAGATTAATAAAGTTGAGGATTGTGTAAAGGACATTAGACGTTGGATGTTAACTAACTTCCTTTTACTCAATTCTGGTAAGTCAGAAATACTTTTGTTAGGATCACATGTAGCTAGAAATAAGCTTTCTGATCACATGGTTACTCTAGATGGTCTTTCTATTTTATCATATGCAGCAATAAAAGACCTTGGAGTAATTATTGACTCCAGCCTATCTTTTCATGCTCATGTAGATAATATTGCTAAGATAGCCTTCTTTCATTTTAGAAATATTTCTAAGATAAGAAATATATTGTCAGAACATGATGCAGAAATATTAGTTCATGCATTTGTCACCTCTAGATTAGATTACTGTAATGCCTTACTGTCTGGATGTTCCAGTAGAAACATAAACAAACTCCAGTTAGTCCAGAATGCAGCTGCTAGAGCCCTAACTAGAACCAGAAGACATGACCACATCACCCCGATCTTATCAACACTGCATTGGCTCCCAGTGAAATCATGCATTGCTTTTAAAATACTACTATTAACCTATAAAGCACAAAATGGTCTCGTACCACAGTATATTTGAGTGACCTTTTGTTTTCTATCATCCGCCACGCCTACTTAGATCAAAAGATGCAGGCTATTTGGCGGTACCTCGAATAGTGAAGGCTACATCAGGGGGAAGAGCTTTCTCTTACAGAGCTCCACAGTTATGGAACAGTCTTCCAGTTAGTGTTCAGGACTCAGACACAGTCTCAGTGTTTAAGTCTAGGCTTAAAACGTATTTGTTTACTCTAGCCTACCCTGACTAGACTTTCTATTATGCTAATTCCCCGGTCCTAATAATCTTTTCTCTCCCTCTCTCTTTTTGCCGAGCCACACACGATCTTATGGAGATACTAGAGATCCTGATCCTCTCTGCTCTCCGGACCAGCCTGATCCATTTCGGATGTCCTACCTCTGGATGGAGCTCTCATCTACTCCAATTCCAGACAGCTGGAACTACAGCTGTTTCTAAGCCAAACAGACTTCTTATAAAACAATTTATGAACTTTTTCATAATATCTGTTGTTACCCAGATGAGGATGGGTTCCCTTCTGAGTCTGGTTCCTCTTCAGGTTTCTTCCTCTTAAACATCTTAGGGAGTTTTTCCTTGCCACTGTCGCCACTCAGTGGCTTGCTCAGTTGGGATAAATTCGCACCTTCAATATCTGTATTGATACTAAAGCTGATTTGAGACAATGTCTGTTGTAAAAAGTGCTATACAAATAAAATTGAATTGAATTGAATAAAGGGGAAGGGGAATAAAGGGGACTAAAGAAGAAGGGGTGATAAAGCAGACTAAAGCTGAAGGGGGGAATAAAGGGGCCTATAAGGGGGGGGGGTAAAGGGGACTAAAGGGGACTAAAGGGGTATGGGGAATAAAGGGGACTATAGGGGAAGGGGGAATAAAGGGGAATAAAGGGGAAGGGGGAATAAGGGGAAATAAAGGAGAATAAAAGGGAAGGGGGGAATACAGGGGAAGGGGGAATAAAGGGGACTAAAGAGGAAGGGGGGAATAAAGGGGAAGGAAGGCATATCATTATAGCATTTGGCAGACACCCTTATCCAGAGCGACTTAGTATGACTTACTATGGGGAGGGTTACCAGAGGAAGAGTTACTAGGGGAAGAGTTACTAGGGGAGGGTTACTAGGGGAAGAGTTACTATGGGCAGGGTTACTATGGCAAGAGTTACTAGGGGAAGAGTTACTATGGGAGGGTTACTATTGGGAGGGTTACTATGGGAATAATTACTTGAGGAGGGTTACTATGGGAAGAGTTACTAGGGGAGGGTTACTACAGTATTTGGAAGAGTTACTAGAGGAATGTTACTATGGAGAAGGATGTTCTTAGGAGGTTACCATGGTTAGGCTATTGTGGGAGGTTTACCAATGGGAAGGTTACTAAGAGGCGGGTCACTGTAGGCACGTTACCATGGTGAGGCCAAAAGTACTAACAAAATTTCTGTCAGCAATATATCACAATCCTAGCCTATCTAGCGAGCCTGATTCTTTAAATTCAACTTTTACATATTATATTTCCCTACACTGTTCTAATTGACAGCAGAAGACTTACTTGAAAGAGTCATATGAAAGAAGAGTAAACTCTTCCCAGCTGCTTTGAGACAATATAGCTGCTTTGAGGCAATATCTATTGTAAAAAACGCTATACAAATAAAATTGAATTGAATTAATAATATGAAAGAGTCAGTTTATTGGTCCACTGCGAGTCACATCTCTACTTCTGTTAACATCACACAAGCAGAAATATTACACAACGCTGAATTCTGTCGATCTGCTCTGGAGCCTCAGCTGCAGGGAAATCCCACTCTCTGCCTCATTTAGCTTTGTGTTCGGATACCCGCGCATGCCAATTTGACATGTTCTATCCGGATAATTCAAGAACAAACACCTGGGAAAAATCTACACACGCTTCCATGGTGGTTTGCTGCCTGTACAGTCACTAAAATAAAAACAGAAATAAAGTTTTAAAAGGACTGCATATCAACTCACAAGCTATGACCTTGTATGTAAATTGTAAAACAGAGGAATTTGGAATAAATCTATACAGCTAGCAATAATATTTCCCCAAATGTCAATAAATTAGTCTTTAAACAAGAGGAAAAAAGATCAAAATAATTTCATCCTGTTAGGTCTTACTACACTATTATCAAACAAACAAAAATAATGAATTCATTTGTTTACTTAGATTAGCTGGCACGTTTGAACCTCCAATGTTTTCAATATTTTAATATTATTAAATTAAATCTTGTCAAACCCTCAATCTTACTGAAGTAATTTGATGTAAAGCACCTTGACAGTTGGACTTATAAAAAAATAAGATTTTTAAATTAAACCGAATTAATTTTTTATAAACACATTTTTAAATGGTTTGGATGAAACAAATCCTTGATAAGTGCCATAATAATAAAAAAAAAAAAAAAAAATAAGAACAAGACATCCTCACAATAATTCCACACGTGTTTATTTCCTTGTGTTAATATTTATAATAATTACACTTCAGTTCAGAAAATCGTATCCTGTCCATCTGTATCTGAAATTGAAAAATCTCTATTTTTTTGTCCACGGCTACTCTTTAACATGTCCTCTTTGATGTCTCCGTGTTTCCATGTTGGTCGGATCTCCTTCGCCATCGTAACCATTGTCAGTAAATGATGTTATCAGCTCGAGTAACAGTTTGTTAATGAAAACGGACTTGATATAAGCGTGCACAAATTACTCAGAATCCACTGTAGAAACTTATCAGTTTTTCAAAATAAATACTTTTAAAATGATCACATTTGAGTTCATCAAATTGCGTGAGTTCAGGTTGGTTTATATTCCTCTGAGTCCTCCACAATGTTCTGCTAGTTAGCAAAGGAAATACACTGTATTACTAAATACACTGTACTATACCAGTAACACCATTCAGGTACACACTTCTGTTCTGCTTTGCAAGGGAAAGCCAAATAAAAACATTACGAAAAGGACCTTCGTGGTCCTTCCTGACATCATAAATACTGTCTCATTGGCTGAAATTCATCACAGGGTTCCCTACAATGTTTAAATAAAAGTCCTGTCATACTGATGCAAGACAGAAAAATTTAATTCATTTGGATAAAATAGCATACATTTAGTATGTCATTGATGTTAGCTCAACATAAATAAAACGCTAGCTAATATCATAGTAAAATAAGGAAATATATACAGCTAGCTAACAAAAAAGCAACTGGCTAGCATGGTAGTAAGATGCTATCAGGAGTATTCAATAAAATACACACAGAACTGAAATCAACTTTGTAACCATTACGGATCTTGAGTCCTTTTTGTAAAGATGATGTCAGGAAGGATGGCCACGCCCACAGGTTCCATAATCAAACGAGAAAAAGTTCCTCCCAGACATCAAGAGCTGGAAATAAATAAAAAGTACATTAGTTGTAAATATGAAATGCGTTCATGAGATCCAGACAATAAATGTTTTTCATTTTTAATAAGCCGTGAATTTCATATTCACGTCGTAATCGTTAATGGAAAATTGTTAAATATTTTCCCTTTTTTTTAACGGTGCATGCAATAGATAATAAATAAATCACTACATTGTACAGTATTAAATATTTACATCCTTTGTACAGATCGTTGATTTTTACCAGCAGTCGTAAAACACGACAGCTAACGAACAGAAATAAATATTGAATAAATAAATTTCACATTTGATTTTTTTTTTGTGTGTGTAACTCTAAAATGATTGGTTACGCCACTTCAGAATAATTCATGAATAATATCCAAAGTGGGCACCTCGACTTACTAATGACATCACTGCCTGTTTATTCAAGGGAATTCTGGGAACTCTAGACTAGACATGCAAATCTAAATACTTCACCGAGTCCCTGATAGAAGTGACAGATGTGCTGTGTCGAAGCCCCGCCCCCAAAAATGTGTTGCTACAGCCTTCGCTTTGCTCACGACGACACGACAATCAAATAAACACAACAACAAAGCCAGAAAACAGGTGTCTTACTTCATAATGTATTTGATATTTGATATGAATGTAAGAGTGATTAAAGTTATGAGCACTAGCCCTGATTTTCATCAAAGCCCCACCAAATTCCTTCATCTTAAACCAATCAGAAATTCATCAGCTTTTCTCACCAATCTCAGAGTGCAACAGCAAAGTAACAATAAAATGGGCCTTGTTCCAATCCTGCTCTCAGCGCACATTCACCGACTTCCCCTAGGTCAAATCCCCACTGCCATCTTAAGGGCTTTTAACCAATCAAATGTCATTTGTTAGATAAGACCAGGTCTCACTCAGTCAAGTGGACTTCCCATTATCTAGTGGACAACATCTCACACTATCTAGTGGACAACGTATCTTGGAAAATATCATGATCTAAACAATATCTTATACTATATAGTGGACTGCATCTAACACGATTTAGTGCACTAGCGCTTCCTCATTCTAGTGGACTACATTTCCCATACTCCAATGATATGCACATAGTATTCCCCTATCTAGTGACAAACAAATACATGAAGTTGAAGAGGCCAAGATCAAGTAGACTAAATCCCCTTATCCCACTCTTTAGTGGACTAGAGCCCCTAATAACTAGCACTCTAGAACACTAGATCTCCCATCTAGTGGACTACATCTCCTACAATCGAGTGGACTATATCTACAAATTAGTTGAGTCATATCTACCATTTCTACCTGACTAGATCTCCCATTTTCTGGTGGACAACAACTGACAACTAGTTTACAACTCCCACTGTCTAGTCTACATCTCTCACTATCTAGTGGACTACACCTTCCACAATTCCAGTTCATAACCGTCACTGATATCTCCCACTACCTAGGGGATTAGACAACCACAATCTAGTAGACTACAAATCCCAAAAATATACAAAACTTAGGGTTAGGGTTAGTCCCCATGTAGTGGACTACATCTCCCAAAATCCAGTGAAATTTAGTCCATAAATATCACTGAAATAATCCAGTATCTTGGGAATTAGATCAGCCACAATCTAGAGGACTACACATACCAATATCTAGTGTACTCCATCAAACTATCTAGTTTACATCTTGTTACTGAAATCTCTTATTATCCAGGGCTGTAAATAACCACCATAGTGGACTTGACCTACCATTTTCTACCTGATTAGATCTCCCAATATCCAGTGGACTATATCTCCCTCAGTCTAGTCAGATTTAGTCTATAAACATCATAGGGATATGCTACTACTTAGTGTACTACATCTAGTGAATGACACATCGCTCAATCCCATGATATTTAGTCAATAACCATCATCACTCACAAACTAGTGGACTAGATCTCATCATCTAGACAATAGCTTCCTCTTATCTGCATCTCCCATTATCTCTTTTACTACATTCCACATTCCAGTGGACTACACCTCCCTACAACTCCACTGTTTCTACTCCATAACCATCATTGATATCTCTCACTATCTAGGGGATCAGATTGCCCACAATATAGATGACTACACATCCCAATATCTAGTGGACTTGATCTATCATTATCGGTGCAAACGTTCTGACGATCTAGTTGACTACATTTCCATCAATCTTGTCGACTACACCTCCCAGGACAGCAGTGTTTCTAGTCTATAACCGTTAGGGGACTAGACAACCAACAATCTAGAGGATTACACATCCAATAATCTAGAGAATTACATCTCAGTATGTAGTGTTTTTTGTCCTGTAGAAGAAGTGAACACTAGTGTAACACAGGTAAGGGGAAGTCGACAAGGGCACAGTGAATCAGGACGGAGGTGACAAGGAAATGTTAGCAATAAAGACTATTAAAAAAGCAGTGTTTGTATGATTAGCCTTATACTATATGACTAGCATTATGTAGTATGATTAGCATTACGCTATAGGATTAGCGGTATGTTGTATGTTTAGCATTATGGATGCTATGTACAGTATGGATAGCAATGTGCTGCAGGCGTAGCGGCAGCGCTCACAGGTACAGGTACGACACCCAGTATACGAGGTTGAAGAGGCCGAAGGCGGTGGGGAAGAAGATGCGTGCATAAGAGTCGATCTTGGAGACACGGATGTGCAGGCGACCGTGACGCCATGCCCCCGAGCGACAATCCTCAAAGCAGCAGAAGAAGCTCGTGCAGTCTTTCCCATCCAGACACTCATAGCCGAACTCTTCGTCACGCTCCTGCATGTGCGTGGCGTTGTTCATCTGGATCGCCGTAGCCGAGCGGGGACGGATATCCACCGTCGGGTTCTGCTTCATTGGGGACAAAAGGACAACGATGTCCATTTATACACAAGCACATATATTACTTATATTAACACTAATGCTGAGAGAACTCATGCTAGTGCTGGGCAATGCTAATCACAAAATTTATTTTGTAATGCAAAAAACAAACAAATTCATGTATAGCTAATGTTAGCATTATTCTTAGCTGAACAATCAGCATAACAACAGCTTTAAGCTAACACTCTGGTTTAACTCATTTGAACTGTCTAGCAGAAGGTTCTTGCTAAAACGCCAGTTAATGTTAGATCTACCAGGAGCGCAGTTGATTAACATGCTAACTAATATTAAATAACCTACAGTAGCGACACCTATAAATTGGGCCTAAATTCTGAACTGATTTAACTGTGCAGTAAAACTCGCAGTGTGTACAATAGTAAACTCCAGCATGCTGCAGAAAAAGTTGAAGATGGTGAGTAAATCTCTGTGGCTTTACAGTGCTGTAATGAACTCTCAGCTGTAACCTCGCTTCACTCTTGCTAAACACAGGATGTGACTTCGTCCGTTTTGCTTGTCCGCACCGTCACCTTCTCTGACATTTAAACCAAATGCTTTGTTTACTTTAATCTCCTACACACACTTCCAGAAGGGTCCTCTGAGCAAGTGCGTCTTTCTGTAGGTTTACACTCGGTTCACAGAGCAACAGCTGGAGAAACATTTTGTGATTAATTTGGTTAACAGGTCAGTAAGATGATTGGGTATAAAATGAGTATCTTAGATAGGCGGAGTCTCTCAGAAGTAAAGATGGGCTGGAATTTGGATGGAAGCAGATGTTGATATATATAAGATACTCTGTTTATACCCAATCATGTTATTGACCTGTTGAATTGGAGTTATATATTATACTCTGTATTATACCAGACTATATTTTGTACTATAATACACTATACTGTACTAAACTGTATTCTACTATATTACACCGTACCGTACAATATTTTTTACTATAATATACAAAATTATACTGTACTATCCTAAACTGTACAACCCTACACTATACTGTAATATACTGTACTATACTACACTATACTATATCCTATTGTATTACGCTGTACTATATTATATTCTATAATATATTACATTATATACTGTACTATACTGTATTGTACTGTGTTATACCACTATGATATGCTATACTACAGTATATTCTACTATAAAATATTATACTATATAGCACTACTATATTGTAGTATAATACAGGTTAGTTTGCTAGTTTCTTAATGACTTGGATGTTTGTGACTAGTTTTTTAGCCATATAAGCTAATACAAATACGCTACGCTAATAATTTGGTGCACCACGTTTGTTTCGACACGTTTGCTCTGATGGAGTGAAAACAATCGGTGCTACGATCAAATCAGGCTAATATAATATAATAATATTATAATGAACAGATCAGGCTAATATAACATAATATTAATATAATGAACAAATCAGGCTAATATAATATAATAATAATGGAATGAAGAAATCAGGTTATATAAAGAACTTAATGGGACAGATTTTAATTTGTTAAGTTCTGATCAAAGACGCTGCTTTTCTCGGGTTTTACACTCATTTACATTCACACCAGCATGGTGATGACTGAACACAAAACTGATCTCTTTGTCTTTAGGAATGTGTTTTGCCCAGCAATAGTTCCATTAAGGGTGCTTTTAGGCACTTATAAACAAAGTTAACTAGTTTCGGTTTAAGTTGCAGCATAATTGCTTTGCTCAGGGTGACTCGGGTCATGTGAATCTATTCTCAAAAAGCATGTGCAGGAAAGCAGCAGGAAATAAAGAGCAATAAACAGGACCTGCAGCTTTAACGGCGTGAAATGAGACAATACCAAGAGAGGAGAGTAAAAACATCTCTCTCTCTCTTTCATTATTTATTCTAAGTATTTCATATACTGTTTTTTTTTTTTAAAGTCATTCTCCCTGTTTATTAACATGTTTCACATTTCCCCACAATTTATTTACTGCACACATCTGGTTTTTAAAGTAGACCTTAAATATTTTTTAGGGCTTTAAACAAATAATTATTCTGTGGAGATGAAGAGAGAGAGTTAAAAAAGTTTTAGAAAAGTCTTATCAAAAACATGTTAAAAAGATATTTTGTAAATCTGACATTATTAGGCTTAAAATAATTTTTTAAAAGTATGAGCTAAAATATTTTTCTAATGTTGGAAGAATGAATTAAGTTTTAGAACACAAAATTTAAATATCATTTACAAATTATATTCAGCCTGAAAATTATTTGATGTTAGCAAGTACAAATAACATGGTTTTTACTTTTAGAACTTAAAATAAAAGGAACATTGCTTATTGACCATTCTAAAAGTTAAAATTATTGCTGAAAGATGCAAAATAATAATAATAAAAGACTTAAATATTATCTTCTGAAAGATTGAAAGATAAAACAGTTTACAGAAATATATTTGGTAAAAATCTGCAGTCAACAGAATAATTAAAAAAGAAAAGCAAATAAAAGCACTTTTTGAAAGCTGGTGGATTTTCCTTTTTTCACTTCATTTAAATGTCTTTTTTTTACCTTATAATAATAATAATAATAATAATAATAATAATAATAATAATAATAATAATAATAATAATAATAATAATAATATTATTCAGTCTCCTCTTGACCTGAAAGATATTTAATTACAGACTTGTGAAACTCTTTTTAAGAGTTTTTAAGGCGCGTTCAGGCTAAAGTGTGTTAGCAAAGTTGTCTCTTTCAGGCTGTTAAAGCTCTGCTGACTCCTTAAACAGTGTCAGGTTAAAGCCACACACACACACACGCACGCACGCACACGCACACACGTACACACACACACACGGGCAGGTCAGTAGGTGAGGAAAAGAGAAAGCCGCCATCTTTAATTAGCAAAACAACTGAGGTCAAACAGGAGAGGAAATTAAAGGTGTGTGTGTTGTGGCGTTTTAGAGGCCGCCTTCTTAGCGCAAAACATTTAGCAGTTATTAGCAGTTGCATGATGCTAATCGTGCTTGTGAAAGGAAATATTATAGGTTAGCTTGAACAGAGACAGTGCACACACAAACACACACACACACACACACACACACACACACACACACACACACACACTCATGCAAAACTCGTACAGAAGCAAAAATACCTTTGAGGAAAACAGCCGAAGGAGCTTTTGGTCCAAACAGGAAGAACAAAAAGAACACGTCGAATTAACAAAAAAAAGAGAAGAAAAAAACAAACAAGAACGAAAAGAAAATGTACTTTACACACACACACACACACACACACACACACACACACACACACACACGCACACACAGCACAGACACTAATACGCTTAAAACACTTAAAACATTTAAAACACACACACAGGAGGAATATCTGAGAGTCGATCTGAAGATTTTACTCCAAAATCAACTCAAAATTGTTTAAAATTAAACATCCACAACGTCGCCTAGCAACGACATGAAAGGGTTTAGTGTGTGAAGGAAATGTTTGGAAGTGGAAAATTATTTTTCTCCTCTAAAATTATTTCTAACTTTAATTTACCGGAGAGTTTAAACAATAAAATAATGTAAAACATAATTGTTTTAAAAGATGACACATACAATTTTATAACTTATAACTTAAATTATTTGACATCTGAAACGTATTTTTTTTTAATTCAAAGAATAGAGTAAAAAATAAAAGAGTTCAAGCTGAAAATAAAAATAATTTGGAATAAAAAAAGAAAAATGTAAAAAAAAAAGAAAAAAGAAAAGAAAATAGTTTCTACATTTTTAAACCTTTAGCTGTTTCAGCAAATCGTCTATGTTTGGTTTTACTCGGTTTAACGTTGTGGACATTTCATTTTGCTCATTTAAAATTTTATGTTAATTTGAAAACCAACATGTTTTAATAAACCTATCGTAACTTATCTAGTCGTAAAACCCGGACCATGCGTCATTTCCTCACCGGGTTTTTCTTCTTCTTGTCTTTGTTTTTGCTCGGTTTACGATTGCTCACAAAGTAGTGCAGTGTCCCGTACTCGATCAGCGCTGCGAATACGAAGATGAAGCACACAGACACGAAAAGGTCCATAGCCGTCACGTACGACACTTTGGGCAGCGACTTCCTGGCAATGGTGCTGAGCGTAGTCATGGTGAGCACCGTGGTGATTCCTGCATGGAAAGAAGGATACAGTTAGTACACTTGCTAATGATTGCTAATGCTAATGTGTTAGCATAAAGTGAGCACGAGCAAAACTAGCACAACTGAACTGCTGTCTGTGACCAGCCGTGCTAGCTTCTGCTCATTAGTGAGGTTAGCATACAGTTTTATTACATCACACACAAACATTTCTCTAGATGTTCATATTTTTTTTAATTTAAATAAAAGACAGCATGATGTTAATTGCAAGCCCAGAAATGCCTTCTGACGACAAGCATAGAGAAGAACATCCACGAATTCCTCAGCTCCTCTCGGTAATATTCCGGCTAATCTGCACCTGAGTTAAACGCTGATGGAACCCTGCTGTACTGTATAATTAATGCCTCATTAAGGTATGCATGAGGAACCAGATCTCTGTGTGGCAGGGGAGCATTCACCGAGAAGAACCATCTGCTACATCACTGAGAGGATCGAGAGCTCTGGGGCTCGAGACCTCTGCTGATATTTTATGAAGAAGAAGGAAGAGTGTAATTAGCGAGAACCTTTCCTAATGAATTCTCAGTGAAGTTGGATCGTTCGTTGATCAGAATCAATCACTTTCCTCAAGTGCAGTGAGATTACAAATACAGAGAAGAACCAAATATCAGTATTTTTATTTTGGTTTTCCAAACTTTAAATAAATTTGATACTCATTATAATTCAAGGAATGGACAAGAATACTTCAGTATAGTCTGGTCACTGTGTCATGCTGGACAGGAGCTGCAGTCTGATTGGCTTCCATGTGGGGCAGTGGGGATGTGAACTGCAGTTCTATCCACTGTCCACTCGGTGGCCATCTTGGAAATGATCCCATTCAGTTGCTTCATTTTTTGATAATCTTCTTAGTTTTAGTCTTTTGTTCCCACACACCAGTAGCTCTCTCCTATCAAATGGCAGCTACAAGTCGGGGAGGATGAAGGAGAGGGTTTTACTTATTTCCTCCGAGACACATGAAGTTAACAGCATTAGCTTGAGGTTGCCATGTTTTGTTTAAAGTTTCAAATGTGATAAGTTGTATTTAAGAATAAAATCAAAATAACGAAAAATACACATTAACAATATATATAGAACAAATATTTACATTTACATTTATTTATTTAGCAGACGCTTTTATCCAAAGCGACTTACAAATGAGAGCACACTCACACACCAATGGTAGCAGAGCTGCATGCAAGGTGCTAGCTTGCCATCGGGGGCAATTTAGGGATCAGTGTCTTGCCCAAGGACACTTCGGCATGGGATCACCCGGGCCGGGATTCAAACCACCAACCCTACGATTAGTGGATTAGTGGACAACCCGCTCTACCGACTGAGCCACAGCCGCCCATATATATTTTGGTACCTAAGGATGTGCGAGCAGGGACGGCGTCCTTGTTGATCCAGAAGGAGACCCAGGAGAGGACGACGATCAGAGTGCAGGGGATGTAGGTCTGGATGGTGAAGTAGCCCATTCTCCTGCTCAGGTCGAAGAAGACGGTCAGCACCACATAGTCACCTACAAATAAAGACATAACCACATCGTTCCAGTTAGCATGTGACCATTTATGCTAAAATACTCAGTGTAGAAGAGTAGCTAATGTGGCTTATAATTTACTTCATTCTAACCAAGACTACAGGCTCCGCCCACCTACCAGCACCTTCTTTATACTTGAAGATTCGTTGCAGATACATAGCAAAAAACAACAACAACAAAAAAATCACAACGAGGTGCAGTTTGTAGAGAACATCCTAAGTAGAACCCGAGCACTCTACAGACTCGCCTCGGACACAATATTCTGTCAATATTCCAAAAGAGCTAGAGGTTGAAGGTAAGTACATGAGAGAATTTTACCAGCATGTTTCTACCAGTTTAGAAGAACTTGTATTTATCTAAAGAGGCCAGCAAGTCAGTGTACTGGAGAACATCTGAAGTTCTTCTCCGTGCTCTATTGACGATTCTGTGCCTTGAGCGCAAGGCGGTGCTAATAACCTACAATCATCTCAGCCTTCATCGCTCACCTCAGGAAGACTTTTATCTGAAACAATTCATGAGGAAGAAGAAGACAATCAAAGTTTAGAGCTGGAGGTTAGAGTACGTGCTCTGGGTCTCAACAGTGGCTCTTACACTGGGATTTTAACTCCTGATGTTCTGGTCACTGCAGCAGAAATGGATCAAATTTAGTCGAGACAGAGTGAGAGGGAGTTTTTGCACTACATATTTAGAAACAAGAACCAGATGGAACCCAAATGGTACCAGATGGAACTTGGGGTGTTTGAGTCATTCATATTGCAAAAGAAACTAAAAAATCTCAAAAACTCTAAGAACTTCAAAGGGGTCAATTTCATATAACAAAGAGAAAACTAACATTATTAATGAGGTGAACTTCAGTGAGCCGAGTATTGAATTTTTTGTTTTGTGTTTATCTAAATCAAATGATGCAACACAAGTAACCAATCAGCAATGAATGGTGCCTCTGGCCCCTCCACCAAGTTACGATTTTCAGCAGGAACTAAAAACCCATCCAGTTGGAGAATGCTCTAAATTTACACCAGCGTGTTTTTCCTCAATCCTAACATCACTGGAAGTGAAGTGCCCTCACGGTGACTATATGAACACACACATTATGCTTTTATTCTGCTGACTGAGCATCACTGCGCACCGAGGAATCTTCACCTCACCACTAACGAAGCTCTTCAGAAATGTTTAATCCACAGATGAGCTGTTAGACCTCAGACGGAGCCGATTCAGCAAAAATGAAAGGCCCAGAGTCCTTCAGCCATCATTAATAATGCTAACGTCCACTGTAGGGATCTGCCTCACCTAGCTCTTCCCAGCACTCATTAGCTCCTGGCAGGAAGTGAGTGTCGGATAAATGGCTATCGACAAAAAACCCTCTATTAGGAGCTCGGTGTGTCAGGGAGGGTTTGATAGCAAGCATGGGCAGTAGAGACATGATGGTGCTAAGTGAGAACCTGAAGAACATGAAAAGAATACCTCAAGTTTAGTGAGGAATCGAAATCTTCAGCATTATAGCTCTGAATTTATTGTTCACAGTAAGAAATTTTCACCTCAACGATTCAAACTTCAAGTCTTTTCTTCCTCTTACACTACAGCACATGTGTCAAACTCAAGGCGAAACGCTCTGGGTTCTCCATTGACTTCAATGTAAACTCGTCCACGGCTGTAAGAGACGCTCAGAGCAGACGCTCCAGCCGTTCATTCACTCCATTAATAACCCGAGAACGGCAATATATGACGCTGTGAGCATCAATCAATCAAATCAATAAATAATAACAAAGCAATCTGATTGGCAGAGGGTCCTCGGTTCTCCTATCAGATTGAACTCACAGCGTATTAGACACCTAGGGGAGTGACAAATCGTCGGTGGTTGAGGATTATGGGTAATGTAGGCCTTTCCGCTATCCAAAACACACGAATAAAACTTTATTTCTCAGAATCGAAGGAGAAAAAAAATCATACTGAGGGCCACATAAACCACATCCGCAGCAAAGTCACGTCAAGGCGATTTGAAATGGAGAAATCTCCACAAATT
>JAFFST010055781.1:41963-52592 GCA_022414735.1 Noturus placidus
TGAAATGTGGCAAAATGTCGAACAGTGCAAGGGGGCCGAATACTTTCGCAAGGCTATATATATATATATATATATATATATATATATATATATATACATACAGTATCTCCCAAAACACCCCTCATCCATCCATCCATCCATCCTCTACTGCTTACTCCTTTATCAGGGTCACGGGGAACCTGGAGCCTATCAGAGGAGGCATCGGGCACAAGGCGGCGTACATCCCTCACATGTTTGTAAATATTTGATTATATCTTTTCATGTGACAACACTGAAGAAGATCAGTCATTTTGCGTTTCATGCACACACCCTCATCATGGAAAACACACGACCAAATGCATATGATGCAGCTTTCAAGTTAAAGGCGATAAATCATGTACCAAAACAGGCCGCATGCGAAGAGCAACTTTTGCTCAAGTCTGCCAGTGGACCCTAACAGCGTGGAGCAGTGTCAATAAATATACTATCACCAATGGGTTTCGAAAGGCTGGACTACTGCGTGATGCACGAGCTAAAGGGCGAATTTGCCTCGAGACGTAAGTGACATTGAGAGCGACAACAAAAGAGAGACTGAGGAAATGTGATGAAGTAATTCTGAGGTTCAATTCCGACACTGAAGAAGGCGACTTTAGTGGTTTTAGTGTGCAGGAGGAAGATAGATCAATGACTTTTCCTGATGACAACTCTATTTTTTAATTTTTTTAACTAGCCGTGTTACAGGCACTGTTCGGAATAAAGCATTTAAAAGTTAAAAAAATCTTTCTGTGTAACATCTTGCTATGTAAATATCTCATGTTACAACGTGGACACCTGCGGCTTATAGACAGTTGCGGCCTATATATGTACAATTATTTTTTTCTTTTTAAATTTAGTGGGTGCGGCTTATATTCAAGTGTGCTCTATAGTCCGGAAAGTACAGTAACAGCTCTGAGTCTTCTATAATGCCTGATGAGGTTGGAGAATAAATGGCAAGGGATTTGAAGTCATTCCTCCATACCAAATCTCTCCAGATCCTTCAAATTTTGAGGTCTACGCTGGTGGACTCTCGTCTTCAGTTCATCCTACAGGGTTTCTATGGGGTTTAAGTCAAGAGACTGGGGTCATGGCAGGACCTTGATTTTGTGGTCAATAAACCATTTTTGTGTTGATTTTGATGTATGTTTTGATCATTATCCTGCTGGAAGATCCAACCACAGTCCATTTTAAGCTTTCTTGTAGAGGCAGTCAGGTTCTCATTTAATATCCGTTGATATTTGATTGAGTCCATGATGCCATGTATCCTAACAAAATGTCCATATCCTCTGTTATAAAAACACACCTAAAACATTAAAGAGCCACTGCATATTTAACCGTGGGCATGAGGTACTTTGCCATATGGCTACCTTTCTGTGTGCACCAAAACCACCTCTGGTATTTATTTATAAGCTCTATTTTGGTTTCATCTGACCATAGAACCTGATCCCATTTGAAGTTCCAGTTGTGTCTGGCAAATTGAAGGAGCTGGAGTTTGTTTTTGGATAAGAGTAGAGGTTTTTTGCTTGAAACCCTTTCAAACAACTTGCAGTGATGTAGGTGACTTCAGATTGTAGTTTTGGAAACTTTCTGACCCCAAGACACAACTAACTTCTACAATTCTCCAGCTGTGATCCTTGGAGATTTTATGGCCATAGCAACCATCCTCTTCACAGTGCGTTGAGACGATATAGACACGCGTCCAATTCCAGGTTGATTCATAACATTTCCAGTTGACTGGAACTTCTTAATTATTGTCCTGATGGTTCAAATGGACATTTTCAATGCTTATGCTATTTTCTTATAACCACTTCCCATTTTGTGAAGCACAACAACCTTTTGCCACACATCACAGCTATATCCCTTGGTCTAACCCATTGTTATCAATGACTAAGGGAATTTGGTCTGTGTGTTACCTCATATTTATACCCCTGTGAAACAGGAAGTCATGGTTGAACAATTTCCTGTTCATAGTCACCCAGGTGTACTAAATAAAAGTAAAATATCAACAATCAAAGCCTTCTTTGCGTTTGTGATCATTTTTGCCACAGTAAATATCTCTGGTGGGTACTTTCAATACAAATTCCATTATTACTTTCAGTCATAAGCAGCTGACCAGATACTGATTTATATTTCTCTATCGATAGTTTCATTTCTCCTACTCAACGTTACATTAATTAAATTTATTAAATCTCTTAAACGTTACATGACAGTTCAGCTGGCACACCGTGAACATATCGCTGTACTGAATAAATCCCTTGTTATAAGGGAGAGCGGTGACATTATGGAGGATGTCAGTGTTAATATGGCGGCTGGTCGGGGCAGATTGGTGTCACAGCGAGTGCACATCTTCGTCATTCCCCTGAAGTCCACTTGCTTCAACATCACATCACAAATCCACAAATGCAGCCAAGCAGAACCATGCAGGATACAGTATATAGGACATGTAGTGAAAAGAAGAACATTCCTCAGCTACAATATCAGTGTATTCATCAATGCTCATGGCATAAAGTATTGTCTTTTTCCCGTGTTGTAAGTGATCTATACGTTGTTATTGTGTATATTGTGTGATATAGCCAAAAACATATCCTTCTATTAGCCCTACTAACTTCCAAAACAGCCTGGAATTAATATATAATTCAATAGACAACAGAGAAAGTGGATAGAAGTACGGCTTAAAATAAACGTATATTATAAATAAAAAAACACAACTGTTCATTCAATATATTCATTATACACCGACAACGAGGCTTATTCAGAGTCGACGTCTTAAGTTCAAAAGTTACCTCGACATTTACACGTGGAAAGTTCCTCGTATTCAGAGTCGGGTTACGCATCACATCTGCTTAAGACTATTTTCTGGGATTGAGTTATGGATCGTGATTGTTCAGAAGGTGCTGATTAATTCTCTATAAAAGCGGCTCTAACAATAGCGCAGCTGCACGTCGCAGGTTTATATTAATATTAATACGCACGTTCTTATATATACACACACACACGTTATCGTTTCTATAGCAACAGCTCATTCACAGGCAGGACGCTCACCATAAACAGATCCAATGAATTGTGGAGGTGACGGTTTCTTAAAATAAGTCGACGTTTATTTATGTAGCAATTATGAGTCTCCAGTGTTAGCGGTTTGTAACAGTCAGAGGTAAAGACCTGCGTGAAGTTGGCCCCCCACCAACGCAAAACGTCAGCAAAATAGACTCAATCGTTTCTGCTGGTTTGTGCCGTAAAAATCTTCGTTTGTGCTGCTTCGGTTCAGGAGATATTTATATCATTATATCATTCTGGGGTCACTCAGCCCCCCCCCTGCTACAAATTAACCAGAAATAGTCTCAATTGTTTCTGCTTCATCTGTGCTGGTTAGAGCTGATAAAAGTTTTGTTTGTGCTGCTTCCATTTTTAATATGTTAAGCAATTAATTTTGGTGCGATGACATCACCAGCCTCACACATGCTCCAAGTTCATTCAAAATAGTCTCAATAATTTGTGCTTCGTTTGTGCTGGTTTGTGCCATAAAAAATTTCGTTTGTGCTACTTCGGTTCTGGAGATATTAACAGAATATTCAAAAGGTCATTCTGGGGTCAATCATCCCGCCCACGTGCTCCAGATTCACTCCAAATAGGCTCGTTTGTTTGTGCTTCGTTTGTGCCGGTTTCTGCTAATAAACGCTTCGTTTGTGCTGCTTCGGTTCAGGAGATATTAAGTTAATATTTATATGTCATTCTGGTGTCACTCAGCCCCCCCATATGCTCGCCCCCCCCACATGCTCCAAATTAACCCGAAATAGTCTCAATCAAAATAGTGCTCCATTTGTGCTGGTTTGTGCTGACTGTCTTTTTAACAATACAGTTGAAGTAACACGGTAAAATAAAAACGATCACATTAAAGATCACATTAAACAAATCACATTAAATAGTCGCATTCATTTAATTTTTACCTATCCACTGTGGGTTTTCAACTTTTAAGGGACACCGCGGATTAAAGGATGTGTGAAATGTAACGTGGGCTCCAAGGTAAGTGTTTTACTTGTTACTGTATATGTTATGAGAATAACAGTCATAATATTAGCATTGTCATAAATAAATACACGCACCATAATCTGCTTGCTGTAGCTCTGTTTATACATACAAAGGCCGTTTGCATGTACATTTACATTTATGTGTATGTTTGTGTGTGTGTGTGTGTGTGTGTGTATGTGGAAACATAATGACTAAATGACTCTATAAATTAAGATTTAAGCCAAAATGATTTTACTTGTGAAATTGAATTACTGTAAACTATCAAACATCCTTTGACGCAAATAATGGACCTTTAAAAACTTAACCTTACAAACACTTAGAACAAAAATATTTAAATTTGTGAAAGTAAATTTAATCAATGCAATCAGTCTTTTGTGTATAACACAGCATGTGTGCATATTTTGTTTTTTTCTGACATTCCTGTCACTCCACTTCTCAGGTCATCATACATCTGCCAGACACATGGAGACCTCCTGAAGTAGGCCACATATTGTCCAAGAACATCCTGGGTTAAGCCTCCTCTGAAAGCAATGACTGCCTGTAAAGTAAATCTCTCTCCTTGGAGCATCAGATTGGAGGGAAATTCAAACAACGAAAATTCTGTGGAGGTGTCCATCCACAGAAGTTCTCCCAGACTGTAACTGTGAGAAACTTTCCCTGCACAGAGTACTTTTCCTGAGGTAGAGTCTGTTTTAAATACAGTGGGACACTGTGATGGACTTTGGATTGGCCAGAGGCAGGGGGACTCCGGAAGGTTAAGGCCTTCTTCCACTTTTTGCTTCGTCCCAAATGCGATGATTTATCTAGATGCCTGGCTTCAAAATTGTGTATTCCCATTTTTGTATTTTAGAGAACTTGTTTTTATATTTAACTGTTTCGGGCATGAATTCAATCCATTTCTGAAATGGAACTTGAAGATCAAAAGTCCAGCAATCTTTTGGTCTTGGGGAAAGGGACCCTGGCTCAAAATCAGTGACATAACTACTGCCATTTTTTCCATGATCACTTTCATAACTAAACCCTAAAGCAAACTAGATGTCATGTCTGTTCAATTTAACAAAAGTATATAGAGCCTTTGCAGTGATCTTGTTTTCTAGCTGCTCACTAAGCTCTGTCCAGATGCTCTGATTAGGAGTAGCTATGTTGCCATTTTGGACTATGGCCTCTTTTGATGAGGACTGTGAAAATTTAATCCCTGTCGACTGCTTGTTTCTTGGGCATCTGGCATAAGCAAAACATAATTACCCACTGAAATAATCCTGATACAAAAAATGTCATATACACTATAAACTTTTTTTCACTATCAAAGTTTTCATGTATTACTGTATTTGCCAGAATACAAGGAAAATATAGAGATAATATATAAGGATATTATATATGGTAATGTTGACCCTTAGATGCACAACATATTTATAAAACTAACATGGTACCATGTGCAGCTGTAATTAGCATTTCATAGCTCCATTAGCCATACTAGTATTAACAATGAGTTTTCTGTTCAGTAAACATAGACAATCTTAGCTCTTTGAACGTTTTACCATTTTGATTGAAGTTAACTAATAATATTGTAACTGACAGTGTTAAAAAATTGTACTTACACTGGCCAGAATTTTGATTTAGTAACTGTGTCGACTTTTCCTATACTAACAACACTAATTTCCACAAGAGCATCGTGAACAGTAGTGTCACTGCATCGTGGGAGTGAATTGTAACAGATGATTCTCCATGTAAATAAATGAAAAGTTCAATCATGAGAGACCAGGGAATGAAATAAAGAGAATTGTTTATTGTACATATGATATGATTTCTCTTATGATTTTTCTCGGCAGTTCGACTCTAAAAGGGTGCTCACACCAAGGAGATTTGCGGCTATAAGTCAATGTCTAATATATTAAAAATGGAAGCAGCACCAACAAAACTTATCAGCACAAACCAGCACAAACAAAGCACAAACGATTGAGACTATTTCGGGTTAATTTTGAGCATGTGGGGGGGGCAGAATGACCCCAGAATGACATACAAATATTCTTTTAATATCTCCTGAACCGTAGCAGCACAAACAAAGCGTTTATTAGCACAAACCGGCACAAATGAAACACAAATAAACGACTCTATTTGGAGTGAATTCAGAGCATGTGTGGGGCTGGTGACGTCACCACAACATAATTAAATGCCTACTACATTAAAAACGGAAGCAGCACAAACAAATATTTTATTAGCACAAACCAGCACAAATGAAGCACAAATGATTGAGACTATTTCGGGTTAATTTGGAGCAAGTGGGGGGCTGAGTGACACCAGAATGACCTTTGAATATTCTGTTAATATCTCCTGAACTGAAGTAGCACAAACAAAATTTTTTACGGCACAAACCAGCAGAAACAATTGAGACTATTTTGCTGACGTTTTGTATTGGTGGGGGACCAATTTCACGCAGGTGAGGTAAACATGTAACTTTACGTTTTTCCTTCTTTCCTCCTTCAGGACAGAGGATTGAGGGAACCAATGTTTATAGTTGGAACATGTAACATAAGTCAGGAGCATTACACATAACTTAACTGATGTAAAGTACGACGTGCCATTCCTTAATAAAAAAAAATAATAATTAGTCATAAGCAAACTTCTACGGTGTAAGAAGAATAAAACACTTTGGGACATGCCGTTATAGAAAAATAATCAGTGGTAATGTCTCTGTGTTTACATGCTAGAACAAAAACACGAATCAGGATGAGTAAAAAATTATATCCAGTGTGTTACTCTTTCACTTGCTAGAATGTTCTTTGAACATTCTCTAACAATGGGTTCTAATGAACACACACACACACACACTACACTTCCTCTAGAGCGCTCAGTGATGAAAACATTTACATTCACCCTGTACATGATAAAGTGTGTCAGACAAAACTTTCTGGAGGCAGAGCATTCCCTAAAGGATTGTGGTTCTCGCTGCACACACCACACACACACACACACACACACACACATACACATACACACACACTAGACCGCAGTTGCATAAATATTGCATGAGGCACACAATTGACTTGAGCCAGATTATACCACAGTCCACGCTCTTCTACTTCAAGTGCTTCAGGCAGCAGGAGAATTAAAAATAAAGAACAGAAGGGTCAAACATAGAACCCAGAGGCTCTCCCGTACTAAAGACCTTCCCCACTCACTGTGAGCTTGACCTGCAAACCGCCGCTCGAACAGAGCACATGGAACTGTGGAACATTTCGAACACCAACGCGAGTCCTTCAGCTTCATGCCGGTTCTTCCAGGAGAGGATATTGACATCATGATGTTGGCTGCCAGGTGTGGTGAATATCTGGACTGTTGCTATGCTAACACGTACTAAACATGTTGTTGTGACACTGTGGGTGTTACAGTTCAATCATTTGCTTGCATACAGCAAGGGGACTAAAAATAGAGTATTCCTGCAAGCTGTGAAATTTATAGAATGGAATTATAGACCAATGTGTCAGGATTGTGTATATTATAACAGCGTGCAGGGTTTGCTGTCGAGTCTGTGCTAATATCTGACAGACAGATAGACAGAGCCGAAGTATGTTTATTTATATTTATCAGGGGTGGAACCGAATATGAATACAAAACAGACACACACAGAAATGAAGAGGAGGCGCATTGCTCGGGTTTTTCTTTTCAGTAGGAAGATTCACAGAGTGTGTGGTTGAGACTAGAGGTGTGTATCAGGTGTGTGTGGGTTTTTACTTACAGGTATGAGACTCAAGGGACAAACATTAACATGAATATTGACATGAAGAGACAGTGCTGTGTGACACATTTACATCATCAGTTCCTTCATCCTTAGTAGCTGCATGGTCAGGGTCACACTGGATTAACTCGGGCTACTAGTTTGTTTAAATATTAGGGAATATTCCTCTTCATAAATTCAATTATCCATTCATTCATCATCAGAGACCACTTTATCCTGGTCAGGGTCACAGTGGATCTGGAGTCTATCCTGTGTACACTGGGTACAATTTGTAGAAAAATCTACATGGACATAGGTGGAGCATGTGAAACTCCATCCAGGCAGAATTTTGGGAAACAGAAACAAATAAAGTGGTTAAAAATATTGCATGCAGTTACAGACAAAAATAATAACTGTGTGAGCGAGGTTTCAGAAACAATCCCATGCACATCTAATTGAGGTCACTCATGAACTGGAGTGATGTAGCTGAGATTTAGGAACAGTACGTGCCTAGATTGTGGTTTAGGCCACACCCATTCGAGATAGTGGCATGTTACACCAAGAATATACACCTTTGTTCAGAACCTGGAGGTTTTGTTTAGCATTGGACATGCTGGAGCAAAACATACTGCATTCTACTTCATTATAGAAAAGACAAAAAAACATCTCTGGTACAGTGAAAACCATTCACACAGTCCAGTTTTGACATTTTCTTCTGTATAATTGTGAAATCTACAGATGCTCCTAAACATCTGTTCATTCTGAAGTTCCCAAAAAGTGAAAAGGGAGATACTCACATTAAAAGATTTCATTTGGGTTCGACTGAAACACAGCGCGTCCTGAAGACGAAGTGAACAAACGTTCAGAAAGATGAATAAATGCTCACCTCCTATATCTGGCCTCAGCTTGTTGTCATAGCCGTCTAGTAAACTGTTGAGAATGTGTGTGACGTCACTCTCGTACACCTTCGGGGTCAACACCCAGGTTTTGTTCGTCACTTCATCGTCGTCGTTTTCTGTCTGGAGGGAACTGGAGGCGAAAAAGAGAAGGAGAAAAAAAAGAGAGTGAGGTGTGGCGGAAAGAAAAAACAGAATTGGACATTTCTGATGTCGCTCAAGAACATGACACTCTGAAGACCAAGGAGATGTCCACGATTAGAGATGAATTCCAGAAAATGATATTAATGTTGGCATGAAAGTGATAAAACACTCAAACACCATTTGAACTCTCTGAACACACTTATCTAAGACTAATGAGCGTGGCCTAATATTCTAATATTCTAATGAGTATGCTGGACTGACAGCTCTGTCTCTGAGACTCTGCCTCTCCGGTAACTAAACACAACAGGATGGAATCAGGAGTCCATGTAGCTCGCTAAATTAGCTTTCACTCGCAGTTTTATTTTTCTGCATTGAATATTTTGCATTTTGGTAAATATACACTGATTTCTGGAGCTTATTTTGTTTGTAAAATCTCAGCAACATGAATTATAACCATGGAAAATCCATCCATCCTCTACCGCTTACTCCTTTATCAGGGTTACGGGGAACCTGGAGCCTATCCCAGGAGGCATCGTGTACAGGGCGGGTTCCACCCTGGACAAGGTACCAGTCCATCGCAGGGCAAAATCACATACACACTCACACACCCATTCATACACTACGGACACTTTGGACATGCCAATCAGCCTACCATGCATGTCTTTGGACTGGGGAGGAAACCGGAGTACCCGGAGGAAAACATGGGGAGAACATGCAAACTCCGAACACACATGGCCCTGGCGGGACTGGAACCCCGGACCATGGTGGTGTGAGGTGAACGTGCTAACCACTAAGCCACCGTGCGTGGAAAATATGTTGTATTATATATGATGCTATATGATTGTTGCTGTAACCTTATAAATAAATAAAGAATAAAATGATTAAATAAGGCACATTTTAACATAATGGAAACACTCAGAAAAGTGTATTGTGATATCACTTGATCATGATATCAGACGCAGATGTCACTGAACAGACCTTTGTCTATTTATTTATTTTTTTTGATAACAATTTTTATATCAATACAGAATCAACATTTTTTACCCCAATAACAGCCCCTCCCACCCCACGAAGGAAGTTTACATTTTATTAATTTACTTATGATTCATGTGCATGCGATTTAATTACATATGATTAATTTTCATAAATCCATACAGAATCAAACTTTTAACCCAAGTAACATCCCCCGCAAGCAAGATTTATATATGATTCATTTATATATGATTCATTTATATGTAATTTTACATGTGGTTCATTTACACATGATTCATTTTCATATCCCCCCTCACCCCGCACCCCACTTCGGCACATGATGGCTACTCTAACTATTGCTGGTTGTATAAATATTATAAAACAAAACAACAGGCATAAGACTCAAGGGAAATATAACCTATGATCTTTAATACAACGGTGAGTCTCCTGTAAAAATACTATATTGGAGTTTTTAAAAGTTTCAAATATATTAAATATATTAAAAAAAAAACCTTAGATCTCTTACCAGGATTACCCATACCTATGACGTTCCAAGTAATAAATTTTAAAACGGGTGCCTGTCCTAGCCGTGCTGGGATCAATATTACTACTAACCATCTCATAAAGTAAACCATAGGGATATAAATAGTCAATTAGAGCCGGAGTGATTTCCCCTGCCCCCAAAAAACCCTTAAACATAAAAACACCAAAGTCTCCATAACCCAAAGGAGACAGCAGTGTATCCCTCTATAACCAAAAGTTCTCCACAATGTGAAATACAGCACAAAGACACAACCTCTCGGAAAGAACGCTGAACTAACCAACCCTTACCAAAACAAAAGATTTCAATAAGAGAAATCC
>JAFFST010055781.1:52612-82612 GCA_022414735.1 Noturus placidus
TTTTCATAACAATTTTTGTTGATTCTCATACACTTTTCAGAGTACAACAAAATATATCAATACAGTATCAACATTTTTTACCCCGATAACAGCCCCTCCCACCCCAGCAAGATTTATATATGATTCATTTATATATGATTCATTTATATGCAATTTTACATGTGGTTCGTTTACACATGATTCATTTTCATCCCCCCATCACCTCGGCACATGATGGCTTCACTAACTATTGCTGGTTGTATAAATATTATAAAACCCAACAACAGGCATAAGACTCAAGGGCAATATATAAATCGTATAAATCTTAAAAGGCGTGCCAGTCCTAGCCGTGCTGGGATCAATATTACTACTAACCATCTCATAAAGTAAACCATAGGGATATAAATAGTCAATTAGAGCCGGAGTGATTTCCCCTCCCCCCAACCATCCCCCAAACCCAGACACCCAAAGTCTCCATAACCCAAAGGAGACAGCAGTGTATCCCTCTATAACCAAAAGTTCTCCACAATGTGAAATACAGCACAAAGAGACAACCTCTCTGAAAGAACGCTGAACTAACCAACCCTTACCAAAACAAAATATTTCAGTAAGAGAAATCCTCGACTGACTTCAAATCTGATAAACAGTCACAATAACAGATATAATGTCCTTAACTTTAAAATAAATAAATAAATAAATAAATAAAAATAAAAAAAAACAAACATGCTGCTGTGCAGATGATACAGTTCATCCCGATAATCAAGAGCTTAACATAGTCCCCTGCTTCCTCCGCTGAAATAAAGCCTTCTGGACACCGTTATGTGTAATGTGAAGTCGAGTTGGGTGAAGTATTCCATAGCGAGCGCCCTCAACATCACGAAGTTGACGCCGAACCTCATTAAATGTAGCTCGAGCCCGGGCTATCTTAGGTGTATAATCAGGGAAAACGGAAATAATCAAATTCCTCACTTTAATTCGCTGGAGCTCTCTCGCACGGCTTAAAATATCAACACATTCACTGTGATAGTGGAAACTGCACACAATTGCTCGTGGTCGTTCACCAGGCTTGGGCTTTGGCTGAAGGGTCCGGTGGGACCGGTCCAAAACTGGCTCCTTCTCCAGACCAAATGCCTCTTTTAACAAGGCTGTTACAGAAGCAGTCGTACATGTATCAGAACCTTCTGGAACTCCCATTATTCGAACGTTATTGCGCCGCAACCTCGCCTCCAAATCCTCACATTTATTCTGTAATTGAGTCACGGTCTCAGTGAGAGACTCGATGGTAGATTTCATATGTGCCATGTCATGTGTAAGTGCATGCTCACCAGTCGTAGTTTTCAGCACTGACCTTTGTCTATTTATTTTAGTATTTTATATAAACTGACCATCGATCAACGTCACTTCGCCTAAATGTTGAGCCCAACACACTAAATCAGCACAGATTTATTTCACGTCTCATTTTTTCATCCAGAGCTCATGAATTCTCAGGGCCCGAGCAGACCTTGGCATCACAGAGCCGTAACCATGGAAGCGGCCAGACAAAAAGCCCACTCCACTGCTTTATCAAGGATAAATCGTGTTTTTGGTCCGGGAGAGTCGAGAGAGAACAACACAGAGGACAACACAAAGCTTTTTCCTTGGAAAATAACATCATCATCATCCCGTGACCTGCCTGAGAGTCTTCTCTGAGAGACTCTGAGTGCTCAAAGGATCTCTTAAGTCCATTACATCTTCATGGCCAGACTCCAGGTCTGTTCTTTTAGTGGACGGAATGTTTTTTTTTTTTTTTAATGTTCTCACACATAATGAATCATCCAAAGCAGGAAACAGGTGCCACGGTTACGGTGTTAGTTACAGGAAGGTTAAGACATGCTTCAGATCCACGAGTGTGAATATAACAAATAACAAGTAGTACTACAATAAAGCATTAATGCCGTATGAGTGTTTGTTCTATATTCACATCACAGCGCTGCTAAGTTCTGGATTGTGATTGGTCAGAAGGTGTTGATTAGTTTATTATAACAGCGGCTCTGACAGTAGCGCAGGTTTATCTTAATGCACTTGTTCTAATACGTTATCATTTCTATAGTAACGACTCGTTCACAGGGAGGTGCACAGATAAACAGATTATAAAACCGTAGATGTGGTGAAGTTTCTTAAAATAAGGAGATGTTGATGGAAGGAGTCTCCAGTGTCAGAGCTGTGTAACAGTCAGAGGTAAAGCTGTAACGTTTTCCCATATCTTCAGCATAGAGGTGTTTACACTTCTTTACTGTTTCATGGTAATATTTTTCTTTCATTTAATCTTCAAAAGAGAGAATAAAGAGAGAGAATAAAGAGAGAGAATAGAGAGAGGGAATAGAGAAAGGGAATAAAGAAAGAGAATAGGGAAAGTAAAGAGAGAGAATAGAGAGGGAATAAAGAGAGAAAATAGAGAGAGAATAAAGAGAGAGAAGAGAAAGAGAATAAAGAGAGAATAGAGAGAGAATAAAGAAAGAGAATTGAGAGAGAATAAAGAGAGAAAATATAGAGAATAAAGAGAGAAAATAGAGAGGGAATAAAGAGAGAGCATTCTCTATCTTTAAGAGAGAGAATAAAGTGAGAGAATAGAGAGGGAATAAAGAGAGAGAATAGAGAGAGAGAGAATAGAGAAAGGGAATAAAGAAAGAGAATAAGGAAAGTAAAGAGAGAGAACAGAGAGGGAATAAAGAGAGAAAATAGAGAGAGAATAAAGAGAGAGAAGAGAGAGAGAATAAAGAGAGACTAGAAAGAGAATAAAGAAAGAATAAAGAAAGAGAATAGAAAGAGAATAAAGAGAGAAAATATAGAGAATAAAGAGAGAGAATAGAGAGGGAATAAAGAGAGAGTATTCTCTATCTTTAAGAGAGAGTATTCTCTATCTTTAAGAGAGAGAATAGATAGAATAGAGAGGGAATAAAGAGAGAGAATAGAGAGAGAATAAAGAAAGAGAATAGAGAGAGATAATAAAGAGAGAGAATAGAGAGAGAGGACAAAGAGAGAGATAGAGAAAATAGAGAGAAAATAAAGAGAGGGAATAAAGTGAGATGAAAGAGAGAGAGAATAAAGAGAGAGAATAGAGAGAGAATAAAGAGATAATAAAGAGAGAAAAGAGAGCGAATAGAGAGAGGGAATAAAGAAAGAGAATAGAGAGAGAGGATAAGAGAGAGAATAGAGAGAGGGAATAAAGAAAAAGAAAAGAGAGAGAGAATAAAGAGAGATAAGAGAGAAAGAGAGAGAATAGAGAGAGAGGGAATAAAGAAAGAGAACAGAGAGAGAGGATAAAGAGACAGAATAGAGAGAGGGAATAAAGAAAGGGAATAGAGAGAGGATAGAGATAATAAAGAGAGAGAATAGAAAGGGAATAAAGAAAGAGAATAGAGAGAGAGAAAAAAGAGAGAATAGAGAGGGAATAAAGAGAGAAAATAGAGAGAGAATAAAGAGAGAAAATAGAGAGAGAATAAAGAGAGAGAATAGAGAGAGAAAAAGAGTGGCAATAAAGAGAGGGATAGTGAGGGAAGGACTGTTTGTAGCTGCTATACTGTAAGTGATAAACAGGAACTTGTTCCATCAACATTAAATGTCACTACAAATAAAAATATGACATTAGTGACAAAAGTATGATGTATAGTTCTTTAGTAAATAAAATTGTAGTCATTGGTAATCTGCTGTAGTAGAAGAGGAATAAAACACTTGAGGACATTTTGTTAAAGGAAAATAATCAACTTGCAGCTTTACTACTGTCAGAATGAAATCACGATCCAGAATCAGGACTGCTCCGATGCAACCGAGTGATAAAGAAGGCAATAATTACTACTTTCATGCCAGTTCTCCTCATCCCATCTTTGCACTTGATTATCTTTTAAAGTTTGAAATTCCCTCCTCCATCTCTTTACTGATGCACAAGGTCCTGGTGGTTAATGAGAAAGTTCAAAGCCTTAGTGAGCACGTTTCATCTGAATACATCAACATGTTCTGTGTAACTGATCTGCAGCAGCAGCAGGATCCATATTAGGAAAAAGGCTAATAGCTGTCTAAGGAAATTGTGAACTAAGCTTAATATCAAATAGATATTAAATACAACCCATAGTAATTAAACATTATTTCATTTCTCATTTTCTTTATATTTAATGAAGTTATTATTATTATAATAATTATGTTTTATATTAAAATGATTTATTTATAACTAAGCACATTTTCTATCTTTACATTTTAGCAGTTTTATTTTTGTTTGTTTATCTGTTTTAGTTCGCCCAGTACAGTGTCCATGTCTGCTGATAATATTTTGTGGGTGATTAAATCCAAACATGGAAACTGAAGTTGACCTGCGGTGGGATGAGCACAGACGCACAGGAGGCTGTTTTAGCGTTATTCGGGAAGGGATCTTTATTTGAGATAAACGGTGAGGGAAGTGCGGGTGCGCGTGTGTGTATGCGTGTGTGGGTGTTGAAGTGCGATCTGGTGGTGAGGGTGTCAGCTGTCTTCGGTTACAACCAGGAAGCGGAGCCTTCAATCGTGTCAACTTCGTCTAAACAAAAACCAGAAAAACACACAGCAGTGGTTAGCAGACCTCAAATATCGCCTAACACACGCCAGCTACTTGCGCACATGCTCGGAGATCCTCCTGTTCCCTTGTGCGTGGAATGTCGCCCTTTTATATCCTCCCCTCACCCGCTGGATGGTGCAGTTCGCTCCATCCCGTGCACCATTCACAAGCCATGGGTGTGTCAGCGGCCCTTCCCCACTGCCACGTGCTCTCTGGCCATTCAAAACATTGGTGACGCTGAAGCAGTCTTGTTTCTTCAGCGCCACTGTGGCAGTTGACGGAGGGGCAATCTTTGTTTCCAGGCCACCAGCCTGTTGCCACAGTTTCCCCCTCAGCTCCGAGCCCACTGCCACCAGAATGAAGTGCCGACCGACCAGATAGTATTGAGCTCTTCAATGGCCCACTTTATAGCCAGGGCCTCTCTTTCCACGGCTGCATACTTCCTCTCAGCTGAGGACAACTTTCAACTGATGTAGAGGAACGGGTATTCCTCTCCGTCGAGGGTCTGCGAGAGAACGGCGCCCAGCCTGGTCTCGGAGGCATCTGTGTGTATGCTGAATGGGAGGGCAAGGGCTGGGTTGCGTAGCACTGGGGCGCTGGTGAAGACCCCCCTTTAGGGCTTGGAACGCCGGCTCTGCCTCCACAGACCATTTTACCCGGTCAGCAGGCCCTTCTTCATAAGGTCTGAGAGGGGGGAAGCTATAGAGGAGAAGTTAGGCACGAACCTGTATTATGTTAGGTAATACCCTGCCAACCCCAAGAAGACACGTACCTGTTTCTTTGATGTGGGTCAGGGGTAGTCCTTCACTGCCTCGATTGTCTTCGCTTGTGGCTTCAGCATACCAAGGTTCTCCGCTCGGGGGAGGGGATAGCTATCAAACTTGGAGACCTGGTTCAGCTTCCAGAAGTCTTTACAAAGTCGCATTCTTCCGTCCGGCTTCGGCACAACGACGATGGCGTTGGACCAGGGGCTGTTGGACTCCTCTATGATGTGGTCTCGCTGCATTCGGCCAACTTCTTTGTCAATAGCCTTGCGCCGGGCCTCTGGGACATTGTAGGGCCGCTGTCTCACCACTACTCCTGGAATGGTCTTGATCTCATGGTTGTCCAGCTGCGTCATTCCTGGGGAGGTAGAGAACACATCAGAGAATTGATCCACCAACTCCGTTAGCTTCTGTATTTGCGTGGGGGTAAGATCTTCCCCCAATTCTACCAAGGTAACCCTTGCTGTGATCTGTGTCCAGAACCATGTAAGCCAATACTACCGGCGCCTGTTCTACCCACTTCTTCAGCAGATTCCCGTGGTAGAGTTTTTCCTCTGCACGCTTACTGGGCTGTTGCAGGCGGTAGTTTACGGGACCTTTTCACTCAAGGACTGTGTACGGGCCTTGCCACTGGGCCAGGAGGCTTGCAGGAAAAACTTGCAGGAGCTTGCAGGAGCTACTGGGTACTTGCAGGAGCTACTGGGTACTAGTAGGAACACACGCTTGCCAGGTTAGAACTCCCAAGGCTGTGTAGGACAGTTGTACAGCCTTTTCTGTTCCCCCTTGTTGGACCGCATGTGCTCCTGAACTATCAGGGTTATCCGGTCAATCCTGTCTTACATCTCCTGCACACAGTCGAGTCGATGACCGAGCGGAATGGGGATGGTTGTTCCTCCCACGCTTCGTGGGCCACATCCAGCAGTCCTCGGGGTCACCATCCAAAGAGGAGCTCAAAGGGTGTGAAGCCCGTAGACGCCAGGGGGGCACTCCTGGATGGCGAAAAGCACGTAGGGAAGGAGGAGGTCCCAATTCCTTCCTTCCTTGTTACCACCTGGTGTAACATCTGATTTAGCGTCAGGTTGAATCTCTCAAGCAGTCAGTCAGTTTGCGGGTGGTAGACGTATGGCTTGAGATGTTTCACCTGTAACAGCCGACACAGATCAGACATTAACTTGGACACAAAAGGCGTACCTTGGTCAGTCAGAATGTCCTTTGGGATCCCCACATGACTGAACAGGAGTACCAGTTCTATGGCGATGTTGCTGGAGGTGGCTTTGCGTAGTGGCTTTGCGTAGTCCATGACGACGAGTATGTACCCGTGACCCTGGGCGAACTTGGGTAGTGGCCCTACAAGGTCCATGCCGATACTTTCGAAGGTAACACTGATGATATGCAGAGGGATCAGGGGCACCAGCAGGGACTTCCTGGGGGTGGTGCGCTGACATTGAGGGCACTGCTGACAAAAGGCCAGGACCTCTGCATCCATCCCCAGCCAGGTGAAGCGGTCCTTCAGTTTTTCCCTGGTGTTACGGGCCCCCAGGTGGCCCCCTGAGTGGATGGGTATGGGCCAGGTGTGTGTGTCTGGGTTCAGGTCCTGGGGACTACTAGGAGGTCCATGTTTTCCCCTCTGTGCTGGTTCGGTGGTATAGCTGGCCTCCCCTGACTAGAAAGTAGGAGGTAAGTAGAAGGTGTTCTGGGCTTTGGTCGACCCATTCAATCTGCCGCACCTGGGCCCAGCAATGCTTCAAGTGGTCGTCTTCCTTTTGCGCCCAGCCGAAGTTGCCCTGCAGGCATACCTGTTGAAATACAGAGGAGAGTGGGTTAGGGGTTGTATGTGACTTACCTTCAGCTGGGGCGTTCTTCTTTCCCTGGGCCATGTAGGCCGGGAGGCATGGCGTCTTGACCCTCCTTCGGTGTCCCCCGATCCAGTTTCGGTGGCCTGGACTCCCTTTGGGTGTCCCATAGGCGGGGCGGTTCCAGGTGACCTCTTTTCCTTTGGCAGCATGCTGGCGGTCAGGCCAAAGTGGTGGCCCCCTTCTGGGTGGGCTATGGGGTCGCTGCCCATCCCAGCCGAACTCCAAGTGGGGCAGCGTGAGTTCTAGGGCAGTTAGCAGCTCTTTGGGGGTTCCGGGCACACGTATTCCCACAGCTCGGCACTCTGTGGCCTGCAGAGCTCTCAGGAACCGGTCCATGGCCACCTTATCTGCCACCTCGGTGGTGGTGCATTGGACAGGGTAGAGCCACCGTTTGGTGAGGCGCAGGAGGGTGTGCAGTTGACCATATGGCTGGGCCCCCGGCTGATAACTCAACCAATGGAAGTCCGCTGCCGCTTGGTAAGAAGTTCTGCCATACCATGCCAATATCTCTTTCTTTACCTCTCCATAGTCCGCCACATCCTCCAGAGAGAGGGCATAGTATGTGGTGTGGGCTTCCCCCCAGAGAGCAACGTACTGAGACTGCGTGGCCAGGCTTCGATGTCCCAGCCTTCTCGGTGGGTGACCCATTCGAAGAAACGTCTCGATGTCATCTTCGAGGGTCAGGCAGGGGAGAAGGTGCTGGGCTTCTCAGCCAGGGTCCCAGAACGGTGGGGCTGCTCTCACTGCCAGCAGCTCCTGGGTAGCCACTTGTAGGCTTTGGGCGAGCTGTTGTGTTGTGGCCTGCTGCTGGAGGCTAGTCTCCAATAGACGCTGTAGTGTGGGATCTATCTTTCGATCCACTGACAATATAATAAATTCGCCCCCCTTTTTTTTTTAAAGTCCCAAGAGAGCTTTAATTACAGGGGGGGGGGATCCATGTGTTCACTTAATAGCCTTGGATCTCTTTCTTTTAAAGGTTTACGTGGGCGTGTCTGCGCTCATGACCTTATCCTCCATCAGTGTAGGGAATTTAGCCTGCGGTGGGATGAGCACATACACACAGTAGGCTGTTTTAGGGTTATTCGGGAAGGGATCTATTTATAAGGCTATTTGAGATGAACGGTGAAGGAAGTGTGTGTATGCATGTGTGCATGTTGAAGTGCGATCTGGCGGAGAAGGTGTCAGCTGTCTTCGGTTACAACCAGGAAGCAAAGCCTTCACTCACTCAAAAACATGCTCGGAGATCCTCCTCTTCCCTTGTGCATGGAATGTTGCCTTTTTATATCCTCCCTTCACTCGCTGGATGGTGGAATTCTCTCCACAATTCACAAGCCGTGGGTGTGTCAGCGGCCCCGCCCCGCCACCACGTTCTCTCTGGCCATTCAAAACATTGGTGTCACTGAAGCAGCTCTGTCTCATCAGTGCCAATGCAGCAGTCGAGGGCGGAGCGATCTTTGTTTCCTGTGCATCGGCCACTGGCCTGTTGCCACAGGGATCAATAAAAGATGGCGGTTTGTGAGATCGGGAAGTTGACAGAAGCAGATGATGTACAGAGTTACTTGTCATCATAATGGCTTCTCTGCAGTATTTACAGACTTGTTCGGTTGACTGAGAAGATGAAAAGCAGTGTGAAAGCAACTGTTGCTTGGTGTAGATGCATTTTGGACTTCTTGTAGTTTTGATTCCGGTTGTATTATACAACTCTGAATAGGTCACTCACACCAGTGGAAAGAAATATTTATTCAGTTGCACAAAATACTTTTCAGTCACAAATGCGAGTGAAATGGTCAGACTGTAGAGCCCTGAGTTTATCTGCAAAGTTTTTTTGTCGTTCGGCGTGATGATGTTTTATGTCCTCGACAACCTCTGTAGTGCCATTTAGCATAATGTCATGATTTCTCCTCGTGCAAAGCGCTGGAGCTCGAAGCAAAGCTGGCAGCTCCAGCGCTAAAATGCTAAAATGTTTCGGGTTTTTGGCACAACAAAGTGACATCATCCCTGCACCGCTCTATGGTCATTGGCTGTAAGTGTAGGAAGCGCTTGATTTGATCTGCAGTAGAGTTTTAGCGGAGGATGAACTTTAAACGTCAATATCACAGTCAATCATGTTCATTTAATCGTGGGTAGTCAAAATCGTATGTTTTTTCATGAGCCCCTATGTTTGAAAAATCTTGTAGTAAATTTCACCTGATGCACTGCATCCGGAGACATCTAGTGTTTAACACCTTCATTCCCAGGGTCCGATATTTCCAGGATCCAATATTTATAAATTCATATTTTTCAGGGTCCAATATTTATAAATTCATATTTTTCAGGGTCCTATATTTATAAGTTCTTATGTTTCCAGGTTCCTATATTTCCAGGGTCCTAAATTTATAAGTTCTTGTGTTTACAGGTTTCTATATTTATAAGTTCCTCTGTTTCCAGTGTCCTATATTTATAAGTTCTTATATTTCCAAGGTCCTATATTTTTAAGTTATTGTGTTTCCAAGGTCCTATTTTATAAGTTCTTATATTTCCAGGGTCCTACTTTTTTAAGTTCTTGTTTTTCCAGGTTCCTATATTTCCAGGATCCTATATTTAGAAGTTCTTATATTTTCAGGGTCCTATATTTTTAAGCTCTTATATTTCCAGGTTATTAAGTTCTTGTGTTTCCAGGTTCTGTCATGATTACCCCCTTGAAGCAGGGTGCTGCTCTTTTCCAAGCCGGCTGTCATGACATTTCGAACACATGGACGATGTTGACATTGTTGACACTTAAACACGTGGACTTTGTTATGTTTTTGTCATGTCTACTCCCCATGATTGTCATTGGTTAACCTGGCACGTGATCGTATTGTTCCCAGCTGCACGCTATCGCAACGCTAATGTGTCAGGCTCAAATATCGCGTGCCGTCGAGCACACGGCACAGAATATTCATTGAGAAATCATATTGAATCATAATGTTAACGAATGTGTTTAGATAACTTTCACAGCCTTGCTATATAACTTCCTAGTCCTTGTTTGTCACGTTTTCATGTTAAGTCTCATGTGTTGTTTTGTCAGCGTTAGTGTGGTCTAGACTGGTTTATCCGCTACCAGTCTAGAACCTCCGTCTTTGTTACACGCTTCATGTTCAGTTATACTTACCCCATCTTCTGTGTACCATGACTACGTCTTCTGCCTTGCCCTTTCTGACTCTGTTTGCTGATCGCCTGAACCTTTGCATGTTTGTGGATTACTCTCTGTGGATCACGTTTGGGATATTACTGCTTGCCTCTTTTAATAAAGAACTGTTCACACTGCGTTTGCGTCCAGCCCTCTCTCTCTGAGGTCACGGGACGTGACAGGTTCCAATATTTCCAGGGTCCCATATTTATAAATTCATATTTTTCAGGGTCCTACATTTATAAGCTCTTATGTTTCCAGGTTACTATATTTCCAGGATCTTATATTTATAACTTCTTGTGTTTCCAGGTCCCGATATTTCCAGGGTCCTATGTTCCAAGACCCTTATACACACATGGACACACATATCCAGGATCATATGTTTCTAGGGTCTTATGTTTTTAGATTCCTATCATAAACTCACATGTATATTCCTATCTTTATAGGGTGTTGTTTCCAAGAGTCCTATGTTTTCAAGGCTTTCTTTGCTTATGTTCCATGTTCCAAAGGCCCTATTGTTGTAGGTTCCTTGTTCCCAGGGCCATACATCACTAGGGCCCAATGTCCCCAGGATCTTGTTCTCCAAGGGTTTTGTGTTCTCATGAACCTATATTTCCATATATTATGTTTATATGGTGTTGTGTTGTCATATCTGTGTGTTTCCAAGGCACCATTTTCCCAGAGTGCTTTGTTCCTAGGGTTCTATATTCCCAGGTTATTGTGTTCCCCATGTGCCAGGGGCCCTATGTTCATATATCTCCATGTCCCCAGGGTCAAGGGGTCTTGAGGGGCCAACATTGCTTGCGTCCTCTATGTTCCCAGTATCCTGTGTTTTCAGGGACTTCAGGATAGACTAAAGATTGCCGTGAGACTGCTGTGGTCAGTACCATATGGATTCCCTTCACTTGGATAGTATAAAAAACTTGTTATAAAAAAGATGATGATGGGTTCCCTTTTGAGTCTGGTTCCTCTCAAGGTTTCTTCCTCATGTCATCTCAGGCACTTGTTCATTAGGGATAATTCTGAATCCGTTTCTTGATTTCTGTGAAAATTTCCACTGTTAAAAGTGTTCTATAAAAAGAAAATGATTGGACTTGTATTGTTATGTGCTCAGGATCTTGTTCTCCATGTGTCCTGTAATCCCAGGGAACTATATTTCCAGAAACGTATGTTTCAACGATGTTGTGTTCCTAAGTTCCTAAATTCCCAGTGAAATGTGTTTTCACAGCTAAGGGTCCCCAGAGACCCCCGGCTCTACGTTTCCAGGTCCATATGTTTCAATGGCTACATATCACCAGGGAGGTATATTCACAGATCTCTATATTCTCAAGTATTTTACACACATTTCTGATGTGCAGACATCCGCATGCAATAACCCCCCTTTCCTGTCCTAATCTTTGCAATATATCTTACAATAGAAATAATCTTGTGGATCACATCCACATTGTCTTCACTTACACTTTGCAGAAATGAATTATGATTAATTCAGATTATTTCCTATAAAACAAGATGTTGGTGGATTATTTCAAACTAGCACAATCTGCCAAACCCTGTCATTAACCGTCCTTAAATTTTCGCAAAGTCAGAAAAAATAAATCTGCCCATATGGATGGATACCTTCTATTGTTTGTTGCAGTACACATTTTTAACTACTAGGTGTAATAATAACTATGCAAGCAAATCAACTGAAAGTCTGTCCATCTACCAAATAACACCATATTTGAATGAAATAGTTGGTGGCTCAAAAAAAGTATTTTCCATTGAGTATTTCAATGGAATTTAAAATGAAGTTGTGAATGAGGACTTTAAGAAGATTAATATTTGTTGAGAGAAATGGTGGAACTCAGCCCCACGTTCCCCTTATGGACGAGCCTCCACTGCTGCATATACAGTACACCACACGCCCTATACCACATGTCCTAAGGAACTTATAAACCTTAATGGTTGTTTTGTTTTCTAGTCTGATCGAGCTTAATGATGCTGTTCCACCTCTCCTCTTCAATAACTCAACTTGAGTAATTCACTATATATGAATCTAATTATGAATAGTTACACACAGGAGTGCACGCTTAAACCAGGCTTTATCATTTAATCACCGCTAGTTATGTTAGCATCTTTAGCATGTTTAACGAAGCTTTCCTGCTCTGTTTTTGTTTTTGTCAGTGATGGAGGTGTTTATTGTACGTTTCTTTGCGATATTATTCCCCGGCTCTGTCTCTGCGACATGCCAGGATGCTTCACCTCCCACACACTTGCAACATTTCTGCTTTATTTTGCTCAGGTTTCAATTCCAAGCATCACTTTGTGCATTATTTTGTGAAGTGGGCGTGTTATTTGTCCTTTTGACTCCACAGCAGGTGGCTCTGCACAGCATTTCGCACAACAATACAACTTCAAAACACGTTGTATCTCTATGTTTAATCTCATAAACCCAAAAGAACCCACGATGGGTTCCACTCTCCAACAATTCACCCCTCTTAAACAAGTAAGATAAGATAAGATATAACTTTATTAATCCCCCATTAAGGAAATTTAGGTCAACATAGTAGCACGAAGGAATAGGAACAGATAGAAGTATAGTGTAGAAGTATTCACACACTATTTACACTATACAATCAATAATAATTATTTACAAGATAATGTCTCAGATATAATCAATAATAGGAAGTTTAAACATATACATACATATATATATATATATATATATATATATATATACACACACACACACATTATATATATATATATATATATATGTGGTCAGTTAAAAACAAACAAACAAAAACAAGCAAATAAAAAAAAACACTATACAGTCGGTGAACAAAAAAAACCCCTCTGTAGTCAGTAAAAAAAACAATACAAACAAAACAAAATAAACAAACAATCAAATACTTGACATAAAGAATGCTATATTTTCAGTTGTTAAAAACCAATCAACCAAAATAAAACCCTAACCACAGTGGTTTACCGCTTAGCAGTTAAGGCTCTGGGTTACTGATTGGAAGGTTGAGGGTTCAAGGCCCTTAACCCTCTCTGCTCCAGGGGCACTGTATCATGCCTGACCCTGTGCTCTGGCCCTAACGTCCTGACAGGCTGGGGCATGCGGAAAAAAAAGAATTTCACTGTGCGTATGTACATGTGATCAATAAAGACTCATTATCATTGACAACAACAAGGGCAGGTAACAAAAAAAGAAGAAATCAAACTGTGTTCAGTATAAAAATTTATAAATTCCCGTGTGTGTCAGTTTAAACAGAAACCTGTGTGGCATGGTCATGGTCTCACAGCTGAGATGCTAATTCCACTGCACCATGTTCCCTGATAAACAGCCGTCATTACATAATGAGCGACCATTTGCTGACTGTTTAGTCATATTTCCATTATCATATCCAGAATGGTAATGATTAGCCATGTTCTTTTAAGCACTATACTCAGCCTGCTGTTAGCTAAAAAAACTATCCAGTCATCTCACTGCGCTTTAGCAGTTTCCTTTTCTTTCCCTCATATAGATTTAAATTCTTAATCACATCATGATTTTATTTTATTTTGTGCCCTGGTCCCAGCCACATGTCTTTCTGAGGTTTTTAAAGAATAAATATACATTTCCATTAGCAAACTCACATGCTAAGTGTGTTACAATTATCCAACGTTTAACTCTGCCATGAGATCATCCAGAAACTTTCAACATTTCACAATTAAGCAGTGATTGAGTTTGGGTGATGTTTTCTTCACACGTCTGCTGCTGATAGGCAAATCCGTTCTGCCTGACTGCAGTCTGATCGCTGTGTGTGTGTGTGTGTGTGTGTTTACTTAAACTGAAACAGGAAACACATCATGTCCTCGACACCTGCACACCAGAAGGGACAAGACCGTTGAGCACCATGACCTCGGAGAGCCTGCAATTCCCTGATCACATGACCTCTAAAGCTCCACTAAACGAGATTAGCTAAATCAGAGACGATGGACTAATGTCATGCTGAACTATACACAAGGTCACATCAAGTGTTGATGCTTCAGCTAGGAAAGATTCGAGGAAATAGTTAAAAAATGAAATGACATAACATAGCTGCTATAACGTAAGTGACAACAAAAAGTAACTAATTATAAATGGATAAAATGTACTTGTCCTTTAATAAATAAATGATTGTAATTGTTGGTAAATTGCTGTGGTATAAGAGAAATAAAACACTTGCAGTTGTAGGAAACTTCCGGCTGGTAACACAAACTCCACTTCATCACATTGTTGATTATTTTACTGTCACGGAACAACACACACAATGTTTGTAATTCAACGCGTGTTTACTGAATGTCTATATTTGTGTTTTTTGTCATCTTTTGGGAAATATTACATAAATTCACTAATTCATGATATTTTAACTCAATATTTTTCAGACCTGCTAAGAAGAGACTATAATGCTATATAATGGAATAAAATCCACGAGCTCATCTCGCAGTCACTATTTCACTCCGATCTGGAAGTCAAGACTCGAAAACCTCCGTGATGGTATGAAGGTATACAGGAATAAAGATGTACTCCGGAGGTTCTGCTCTTTAAGCCGCCCCGCAGCGTGATATCAAAGTCATCTGCAGTCTTTTGAGCAGCAGAGCTTTAATCCCTACCTCGATGCTGTAGATGAAATAAAATGCCGGGGTGTTGCGCCGCATGTCGCGCTCTCGCTAACTCACAGCAGGTTTTGATCTGAGCAGAAATGTCACGCTGACCTGCTGGTTCCCTATAGACTCCAAAGTTCTCCTACCTGCAGGTTTCAGGCTTGCTGCCGTGCCCCAGTTAAGAACTTACCACTGAAGTTTAAAGCAACTTTTTCAAAATGTGGTGCTGAGGCCTTAAAGGAACATTTCTTGTGGAAAAAATAGTGGGTGAGAAATGCTTCAGAAAATACTTTGAAAAAACAATCAAAGTACTGTATATTTCCAAAAGTATGTCCACCCCTCCATCTCATTCCAGATGTATTCCTCCTTCACTGTTATAATGTGCTCCACTCTTCTGGGAAGGCTTCCCACTAGATTTTGGGCCGTGGCTGTGGGGATTCATGTTCATTCAGCTACAAGAGCATTAGTGAAGTTGAGATCAGGTGCTGATATTGATGTGAGGAGACTCCAGTTCCTGTTCATCCCAAAGGTGGTCAGTGGTGTTGTGGTCAGGGCTCTGTCAGGACACTCGAGTTCTTCTACCTTCTTCCAACCTTCACACACAATACGGGCGGCTGTGGCTCAGGTGGTAGAGAGGTTTGTCCAGTAATCCACTAATCGTAGGGTCGGCGGTTCAATTCCCGGCTTGCATGACTCCACATGCTGAAGTGTCCTTGGGCAAGACACTGAACCCCAAGTTGCTCCCGATGGCAAGTTAGCACCTTGCATGTCAGCTCTGCTACCGTTGGTGTGTGAATGGGTGAATGAGACACAGACATAGTTCCAGCACTTTGGATAAAAGCGCTATATAAGTGCGCCATTTACCATTTACAATGTGCTCACGTTTGTCATGGTATTGTCATACGGGAACAGTGTTTGGGATTCGTAGTTCCAGTGAAGGGAAACTGTAAAGCTACAGCATACAGAGTTTGGGGAAGAAGCACATATGAGTGTGATGGTCAGGGGTACACATACTTTTGGTCATGTAGTGTATGTGTCCTAAAAATCACATTACTGTATATGCAAGGAGAAAAAAAAAAGTTAAATCTAGGACTCGTAAGATTTATTTGGTTGCCCAATGGGGAAATGTGTAGACCCTTGCAGAAAAGGGCTCGTACTTGTGTCAGGAGCACAAATGTTGGCCAAAGTTGGATCATAAACTAGAATTTATTTTTTGGAGGTCTGTAGGTGGGTTACTTGGGTTAGCAGTTGAATTCATCCAAAAACTCTAAAAGTTATTCAGCTTGTCTCTCAGTGGACCTTTTAAAGGCTTCCTAGCAGAAATGTTCCATCTAGAACCCCCTTGAGGAAGCTTTTTTTTTTTTTTAATTCTTTATTATGACTTTGTTGGACTGACCAATGCTAAACCGGAGGTTATAAGCATCCATTACTTATTAGCTACAAATTTCTTGGATGTTTGACATTTGCAGTAAAGGACACTGGAGAAATGGTTAACCTCTTCAAGTAAATCCACTGCCACAGACACAAAATAACTCTTCCTCATTTTATAGCGTGCCATTGTTTTTGTCCTAATTGAAGGACTAGTCTTATTTATCTACACTTATTGATGTGTTTTGGAATCACTTCCTTTCATTAATATGTCATTAATTAACTCCTTTAATACCGTTTACAAATGCATCTCAGGGAAATTCCTGAAGAAACCAGGTGAGAAAACGCCAAAAATACATTTCTGGAAATTCTCTGCAAAAAGTGTCTACTTTGAAGATGCTAAAATACAAAATTATTTTGATTCATTATCACGACATAATCCCCATATCACATAATTTGCATAGTTCTATTTGTGCTACTTCAGAGTTTTGATGTCTATATTATTATTATAAAATGTGGGAAAAAAAATTTAAATAAAGAACGCGTGTGTCTAAATATTTGATGGATAGTGTATATTATAAATAAATAAATAAATATTATATATATATATATACAGTATATATATATATAATATGAAATTGCAGGAACTAATCATCAATTATATGATTTATGATTGGCTTAATCAGCTGAAGTTCACATTAGTCCTTCTCCTAATTGAAAATCTACACAAAATTGTAGAACACTGTCATTATTTCGCGCAAACACCATTTTCATGAACAGCCCATTTCTTCTGTAACTTTCCCTCTAAACGATTGACGAATAAATTCATTCATATCCAGTCTGATAATTGATGAGGCCCAATGTGAATAATTAAAAATTTAAATCTATAGTTAAAATCTGTGGATGCCACATTTTCCCTGAGGAAGGAAGAACAAATATACACTTGTTCTTCTGTTCATTCTCGAGGCTGCCATGTGGACGGACGAGTGTCTGCTGGACTCTCTGGATGCCCATAAGATCTACCTACAAAGCCAACAGGCTGAATCTCAATGAAATTAATCTGATTTTTATGTTACATGTGGATATCAAAGCGTCCGCTTGTCGAGCTATGAGAACCATCAGAACAAAACCGTATTAGAACAAGCGCATTAATATAAATCAGCATCTTTATGATCTACAAGTGGTACCATCCTCAATAATCTGAAACTGTATGTGTAACTATAATATGTTTTATATTATTATTATTATTAGTAGTAGTAGTAGTAGTAGTAATAGTAGTATGTTAAAAAATATAATAAACATCTTTAATAAAATAATTTGCATCATTTACATTTTATAATTATTTAAAAATATATTCTTAAAATTAATTCAAATTCCAACATTAAAAGTGCTGAAGTGTTCTTAAGTGCTGAAGGATTTTATCCCAGAAAAACCAACTGAAGAACCCTTTAGGGTGCTAGATTAAAACGTCTTCTATCGGTCCTTATCCTGGTCAAATCCTTCTTAATCCCATCATTCAGTTAACCAGAAAAGAGCAGCATGAATGTTTGAACAGAACCGGGTGAGAACTTGTAGATCATTTTTCTTCAGTTCTCGTGGTTATATTTTCTCAGATAAAATAATGCGACCTTACAGGCTGCGTGTGAATACTCCTAATACTTCCTATATGTTTCTTTTTTAATTATTTAAAAATAAATCCCCCAGACTGAACAGAGCAAGTAAAACATACAAATCTGTGACCTTTGCTTACTTCCTGTCATTTATAATTCAGTCCCTCCAGAATTCTGCAATTGAATAAATTAACGCTAAATCAAGCAAACATTTTTCACAGGAGCGTGCAATTTTTTTAAAATTAGAGCAGATTCGGGCCGAGACGCATCTTGTGACATCTTCACAACGCTTCCATTCAAGTGCGTTAAACATGAGTACATCTACAAGCTCTCATTTACTAGCAAACGAGCAGTTTTCAAGCAGTTTTCCGCAGAAAAGCACAAAAAACTTCCGCAAATTGCATAGCCAATTCTGTAAAGAGCCGCAGTAAAAAAAACAAGCGTTGTTGGCTGCAACAAAAAAACAACTGATAATTAGTCCATCTACTTCATTTCCTGTGTGTTCAGTGTGTAATCCTGTACATTTGGTTTATTTCTTTTTAAACTGTGTATTTCTGTGGTTTATTTTCCTATAAATCTCAACCAGCAATGAAAATCAATGAGCTCTGATGTCATCAGTGTGCGCCTCCTGTTTTCTGCCATGTTTAAATTTATGCATTTTACAAAATGGTCAATTTATCAAAATGATTCAAGCTAAATTCTTTCCTGATTCATTTAAACGAGGACTTCATGAAATTAGCCATGCATATATGCAAATTATGTATATATTCATATGAAAAGGTACTAAATTAAACATGCTTACAATATGCATACAATGCTATTTAGGAATCGGATTGCAGTACTAAAGCACCAATACTGTATGGGGAAGGATAAACAGCCACTTGTTCTACATGGAGCAGCAGACAAAAGGATGCAAGATGAGCATTTAATGAAAATGCATGAAGAGAGACAGAGAGATGCTGTCTGAGGCCCTGTTTCTGCTGCTAGTCCATCTGTAATTCAGTTAAAAATATTAGCAAATAAAAGTAGGACTCTCTCAAACACACACACACACACACACACACACACACACACACACAGAGGCCTGTTTCCTGTTTCTTATGCAACATGGAGGCTTTAATTTCCCGACTTGTAAAAGCAGAGCATCAGAGTTTACTCATGCATGTGTGTCTACAGCCGAGCTGAACAAGACCACAACATCACAGCTTCATCACATCACACTCTGAACTGGAACACAGCATTATCACAGCATCACTCCATCACCATCACAGCATCACACCATCACCATCACAACATCACCATCACAACATCGCTCCATCATCATCACAACATCACTCCATCACCATCAGAGCATCACTCCATCACCATCACAACATCACTCCATCACCATCACAGCATCACTCCATCACCATCACAGCATCACTCCATCACCACATCATCACAGCATCACTCCATCACCATCACAGCATGGCTCCATCCCCACATCACCATTGAAGCATCGCTCCATCACCATCACAGCATCACTTCATCACCATCAGAGAATCAGTCCATCACCATCATCACTCCATCACCACATCACCATCACAACATCACTCCATCACCATCACTCCATCACCATCACAGCATCACTCCGTCACCACATCACCATCAGAGCATCACTCCATCACCATCACAACATCACCATCACAACATCACCACATCACCACATCACCATCAGAGCATCAGTCCATCACCATCACAGCATCACTCCATCACCATCACAGCATCACTCCATCACCATCACTCCATCACCATCACTCCATCACCATCACTCCATCACTCCATCACCACCACATCACCATCACAGCATCACTCCATCACCATCACAGCATCACTCCATCACCACATCACCATCACAGCATCACACCATCACTACATCACCATCACAGCATCACTCAATCACCGCATCACCATCACAGCATCACACCATCACTCCATCACCATCACAGCATCAGTCCATCACCACATCACCATTAGAGCATCACTCCATCACCACATCACTCCATCACCATCACACCATCATCAAAACATCATTCCATCACCACATCACAGCATCACTCCATCACCATCACAGCATGGCTCCATCACCACATCACCATCACAGCATGGCTCCATCACCACATCACCATCACAGCATCACTCCATCACCATCACAGCATGGCTCCATCACCACATCACCATCACAGCATCACTTCATCACCATCAGAGAATCACTCCATCACCACATCACCATCGCTCCATCACCACATCACCATCACAGCATCACCATCAGAGAATCACTCCATCACCATCATCACTCCATCACCATCACAGCATCACTCCATCACTACATCACCATAAGAGCATCACTCCATCACCATCACAACATCACCACATCACCATCACAACATCACCACATCACCATCACAACATCACTCCATCACCACATCACCATCACACCATCACTCCATTACCATCACAGCATCACACCATCACCATCACAGCATCAGTCCATCACTCCATCACCATCACAGCATCAGTCCATCACCATCAGAGCATCACTCCATCACCACATCACCATCACAGCATTACTCAATCACCATCATCACCATCACAGCATCACACCATCACTCCATCACCATCACAGCATCAGTCCATCACCACATCACCATCAGAGCATCACCATCACAGCATCACTCCATCATCATCAAAACATCATTCCATCACCACATCACAGCATCACTCCATCACCATCACAGCATGGCTCCATCACCACATCACCATCACAGCATGGCTCCATCACCACATCACCATCACAGCATCACTCCATCACCATCACAGCATGGCTCCATCACCACATCACCATCACAGCATCACTTCATCACCATCAGAGAATCACTCCATCACCACATCACCATCGCTCCATCACCACATCACCATCACAGCATCACTTCATCACCATCAGAGAATCACTCCATCACCATCATCACTCCATCACCATCACAGCATCACTCCATCACCACATCACCATCACATCATCGCTCCATCACCACATCATCACAGCATCACTTCCTCACCATCAGAGAATCACTCCATCACCATCATCACCACATCACCATCACAGCATCGCTCCATCACCATCACAGCATCACTCCATCACCATATCGCTCCATCACCATCACAGCATCACTCCAACACCACCACAGCATCATTCCATCACCAGATCACCACTCCATCACCATCACAGCATCGCTCCATCACCACATCACCATCACAGCATCACTCCATCACCATCACAGCATCGCTCCATCACCACCACAGCATCACTCCATCACCACCACAGCATCATTCCATCACCACCACAGCATCATTCCATCACCAGATCACCATCACTCCATCACCAGATCACCATCACAGCATCGCTCCATCGGCATTACAGCATCGCTCCAACACCACATCACCATCATAGCATCACCATCACAACATCACTCCACCACCATCACAGCATCACTCCATCACCATCACAATCACAACATCACTCCATCACAGCATCACTCCATCACAGCATCACCACAGCATCACTCCATCACAGCATCACTACATCATTCCATCACCATCACAGCATCCTTCCATCACCACATCACCACTCCATGACCATCACAGTATCACTCCATCACCACTACGGCATAACTCCATCACCACCACAGCATCATTCCATCACCACATCACCACTCCATGACCATCACAGCATCATTCCATCACCACATCACCACTCCATGACCATCACAGCATCATTCCATCACCACATCACTCCATCACCATCCCAGCATCACTCCACCACATCACCATCACAGCATCACTCCATCACCATCACAGCATCATTCCACCACCATCACAGCATCACCACAACCGCATCACTCCATCACCACCACAGAATCATTCCATCACCACATCACTCCATCACCATCACAGCATCACTGCATCACCATCACAGCATCACTCCATCACCATCACAGCATCACTCCATCACCACATCAGGGAGGCTGTGGCTCACTTGGTAGAGCGGGTTGTCCACTAATCCACTAATAGTAGGGTTGGCGGTTCGATTCCCGGCCCGGATGACTATACATGCCGAAGTGTCCCTAAGTTTCCCCCGATGGTAAGCTAGCACCTCTCATGGCAGCTCTGCTACCATTGGCGTGTGAGTGCGTGTGTGAATGAGACACAGTGTAAAGCGCTTTGGATAAAAGCGCTATATAAGTGCGCCATTTACCATTTACATCACCACCACAGCATCATTCCACAACTACATTATCACCACATCACAACATTATCACCATAGCATCACTCCACAACTACATCATCACATCACAACATTAGCATCATGACCACATGTTATAATGGCATCACCATACCACATCAGGGAGCATCAAAGCATCATCACTACACGCTGCCACGGCGGCAATAGCCATATTGCTGAGGTGAAGCTGTAAAAGTGCACGAGGTAACAACCCCAGCAGGGAATTCTCATGATCCTGCTCGTCAGTGCTGTGGAGTGTTATGGAATGTGTTTAACGTCACATCCTCCCGTGTGTCATCAACCTGACTAAACGTTTTACACCACGGCTGTAATTCAGCTGGAATACATGCTTTATTTAAAATAAAAACAAGACCATTATTCTCACCGCTTACCTGGAGATGAGCTGAGTGCAGAGGAACAGCCTGAGGAAGAGCTCAGGGAGAGCCATGGCACGCAGACGCGGAGAAACCATCATCATCATCATCCTCTTCATCATCTTCTTCAGCACCACATCACCATCACCATGACTATCTACACACTGCACACGGACGCGTTTCCTGCCCTTCCTCTTCCTCCTCTTCCTCCCTCAGTCAGTGTTCACGTCACTGCCGCTCTTCTGCGTGAAACATCGCCGCGATCCGACACCGAAAATGGCGGAAATGATGCGAAGAAACACAGCCGCTACGCTCCCGGAACACTCCAGTGTGTGTGTGCGTGTGTGTGTGTGCGTGAATGCAGACTTAATTGTAGTGAAAGAGGAAGGAGGGGGGTGACGGGACGGATGCGCGCGCTCCCGGAGCTCAAGTAAGGAAAAAACAGATAGGACACGTGCGCGCACCCGTCAATCTCTGTATGTACGTGCGCGCACACGGATCTCTCTCTCTCTCTCTCTCTCTCTGTATCAATCAAGAGTCTTTTTAATTTGTAATTCATTTGTCACACTGGATTTACTGCGAATTAAATTCTCGCAGAATAAAGAGGAGATAAAATAATAATAATATTAATCAACATCATCATCACCATCATCATCATAATTGTCTTTATTTATATACGATTATTTATTTGATAGCCAAAGTGCTTTCCAAAAAAAATTTAAACTAAAAATTTTACAAAGCATAAAATATTCCACAATCATAAACAATCCGTATATAAGGCTAAAAGAAAACAAAAAGTTAAATATTACCATAAAAACCACATCTGTAAACATTCACAACTATACTGCTGCATAATAAGCAATAACCCCAGAAATATGGCGTACAGGAGGCGGGGCACTGGTCCCTGGACCCGGAGTCATGTCACATCAGGACACTGGTGACTCAATTTCTTTTGTTTAGAGCTGAAAGGCTTCAGGAAACATGACATAAAGGGATTTAGTGATTGAGACAGAAGCTTGACCATGCCTCCACTGCCACACTTACATTTCTACATCTGAGGGGTTCTAAAGTGTTTCTAGCAAGGGATTGGTCTAATTTAATTATATAATTTAAGAAACATTCCAATTTAGGCCACGCCTACTTAATTTATGCAATCCAGGTACAGATACAGATGATGGCGTTGCGAAACTCCCCGACTTGAAAGCTAATTTAACATCCCTCGTAAGCGAGTCTATAACATTCAGCACTATATAAAACTTTAAGCTGCTTCACTAACTGTCTGAGCAAACCAACAACACTGACATTAATCTTTCATTCTGGAACGTTTCATTTCATTTCCTTTCAAATTTCCAGTTAAATACAAAGTAAAATGCCAATTACAAATTTCAGGACGCTGTACAGCAGCAGAGTCACTCACCTCAAAAAAATCCGTTCAAAATCAGAACAAGAACAGAATAAACATTTTCAGTAAGTTAAATATCCCCATATTGGCAGTGGTGGCTCTGGGTTACTGATCAGAAGGTTGGGGGTTCAAGCCCCAGCACTGCCAAGCAGCCACTGTTGGGCCCTTGAACAAGGCCCTTAACTCTCTCTGCTCCAGGGGCGCTGCATCATGGCTGACCCTGCACTCTGACCGCAACTTCCTGACATGCGAATTTCACTGTACATGTGATCAATAAAGACTCATCATTATATAATTGATCATTTAATTTGAAAAAAAGAAAAAAAGAACCTGTGCTCAAGATTGTGACATCCTGAATTTATTTATTATTGATTTATGTGAATTGTGATCATATATGAACTAGAAATGTATAAAAAACTTAAACAAACCACCTGTCACGGAACGATGCAGAGACAGAAGCAGTTGCAGGTCAATGTCTTTATTGCTCCTTAGCAAAGATAGCATACATAAAAGCAAATGCTAGGACTGCCCTCGGTCCACTTTTGTGATGCTACTGGTAGAACAGAAACTAAAGCCATTCAGGAATATAAGAGATACTTAGAGTAACACACATACTACAAACAATACTGTGTGCAGTAGCTCAGGCATATAAATTACGCACTTAACTTAACACTGAATACCTGGTGCAGATTACACACATCATCAAAACGACAACACCAAACCCCGGAAGTGCCCAACCAGTGAAGAAGAAGTCAATTGTCCAGTTAGCTCGGCTGCGCCACAGTGCCACCCACTGGCGAGGCGTGACAGAATCCCCCCCAAAAGGCACTACCCCCGGAGCGCCATGAAACACGTCCCCCCCCATTGGTGGTTCCGGTCCTGGGCAGCATGTCCCAAGCAGAGCCAAAGGACCCTGCAGCAGTCTAAGAGAAACGAAAACGCTGAGGGGCGCACATGACAAAGCCGGGGCGTAGCGCGACAGTCGTAGCTGCACAGAAACGCAGAGCGACATCCTCAGCTGCACAGGAACGCAGAGCGATGTCCTCAGCTGCACAGGAACGCATAGCGACATCCTCAGCTGCACAGGAACGCAGTGCGATGTCCTCAGCAGCTGGACTGGATGGCGGGTCAGCTTCCTGGGAGGCTGAGACTTCCCTCTTGGTCTCATGCTGGTTCTCTGCAGCTGCCGCGTTGCCTGGAGACAGAGGGCCAGAGGTTACCAGGCTTACCTCCGGCTGGAGCTCCATGGCTGAGGCCTCCTCGTGGGCCTTAGGCTGGAGTTCTGCTATTGTCGTGCTGCCTGGCGCTGTAGAGTCAGAGGTTGCCAGGTCCACCTCTGACTGGAGCTCCATGGCTGATGCCTCCCCGAATGCCTCAGGTTGGAGCTCTGCTGTCGCATGAGAGCCAGAGGTTGCCCTGTCCACCTCTGACTGGAGCTCCATGGCTGAGGCTTCCCCGCATGCCTCAGGTTGGAGCTCTGCTGTAGTCCGTGCCCCCCCAAAAATGTTCTAGGCCAGCCCTTTCCTCCAGGCTGGGCAGCGTGGCGCGATCCACCTGCCGTGGGGCACTTAACTTAACTTAACACTGAACACCTGGTGCAGATTACACACATCATCAAAACGACAACACCAAACCCGGAAGTGCCCAACCAGCGAAGAAGAAGTCACTTGTCCAGTCAGCTCGGCTGCGCCACAGTGCCACCCACTGGGGAGACGTGATGCCACCAAATTAATTATAGTGTCATGTAATATCAAGAAATGACTAGAAACCACGTTTCCTGTAAGCCACTGCACCATGTCTCATTCACCTGTTTCAGATTTAGCTCATTAGCACTGGTGTGTATATATATATATATATATATATATATATATATATATATATATATACAGTCACATTCAGCACTGCGCTGGTATCTTGTGTTGTTATGTCAGAAATATATCATAAATTTCAGTGTACTGTAATAAAAAGTACGGATTTTATATTTGATTAAAAATCCAGCACAATTCATTTAATTTCACACAAAAAAAAAACAGTACTAAGTTTCAGGATATAAATGTATGGTTTTTATCAATTAAATATTGATATAGTTGTACATTTTATAATTTACCATACATCATTCAGTATTATTATTATTATTATTATTATTATTATTATTATTATTATTATTATTATTATTTATTTTTGCTCTTGGTATAAGGTTTGTGCATGTTAGATATTTATGAATATTATGATGTATATAAAAATATAAACAGTGTATAGTAGACACAGATACACAGAATTGTGCAGTTATCCCAAATTCCTCTATTGTTTGGAAATATTTGCTGGCAAATGACTTTAAACTGGGCAGAAAAGTATAACGAGGGCCTCAACACACACACACCCACAAACACACCCATACACACACCCACACCCACACACACACACACGCACACACACACACACAGGGAAGATCTCCATCAGCTGTATTACATCAGAATGAGTTGTGATTTATTGCAGCAGCCACAGAAGAGTGAGAAAAATCTCCCACACATATGATTTTTGTAATAAACGATCGTATGCAGACTCTCACCCTCTCTCTCTCTCTCTCTCTCTCTCTCTCTCACACACACACACACACACACACACACACACACTCACTTCTGCCTCACCTCAGGGGAAAAACACACACAAAAAAAGAAAAATTTGTAATTCCTGCTCAGGGTCGAGACTGTCATGTGTGTTTCCGTGTTTCAGTTCAGCTGTTAAACATCAGGAAAGAGTAAGCCCACAGATAGACCTGGTTTACACACACACATACACACACACACACACACACACACACACACACACACACACACAAATGCATTCATTTTCATCTTCATACACTACCAATTACTAAAAGAAATGTGGTTTTCCTCTTTATAATGATTTGTTACTTTAGTAATAAATAAAGTGATGATGTTTTCATCTTATCCTGTTATATAAAATGTATACAGGGATGTTAGGAAGACAAATATTTTATCAAGGGAAGTAGCAGAGATTGTTGGTGAATCTGGTGAGAGTATGTAATTATCAGTTAGCTAATGTAATCTGAGAATGAAGCCGAGCGCGTAGCACGTACATCAGACAACCAATTTTTAATTTAATTTAAGTTGTGTAACTAGAGAGTCCTTCCAGGAGTTTGCTATTTTGTGATTGGAGAAATTAATGCAAAATTTTATTAAATCAGCGCAGATTTTCGCAGATTCCGTCCGAGATGTGTCGTGATGGTGTCGCATTCAGCCAAAGCACTCGTCAATTCATGCATGCGTCAATTCAGTACTGCTGAAAGGTCTTTACACTTACCAACAAGCATTACTGTGAACGAGCGTACAGAACTATTATGTGCAATCATGATTTTGCCAGTTTGAATAGTTTTCCATTTAAAAAAGCACAAAAAACTCTGCAAGTTGCATCACAACATTTTGTAAAAAAAAAAGCTGCTGTGAAATCAAACGGTTTTGGGCCGCAATAATCATTTAAAAAAATCCATGAAATCCTGTACTTACTGATTAGTGTGCTTTAGATGATATATGTATGGTATATGTACTACTGGAAATAAACAAAAAAAAAACTGCTTGTGATTGTGAATGCAGGGTGGATTCGGTTGATGTTGGAGGTCTGAAACAGGAATAAACAGCTGGTGTGGAACAGATTTTTATTTGGGCTTTAACAGAAACAAACTGCAGCGTTAACACATGGCACATCTGAACTCATACGCAGATGGGACGAAGAAAAAAACTTTGATGAGGAAAAAATTCCTACAGATTTGGATCTGTCTTCATTTTCCTCTTCCTGGTTTTCTCTTACACTAACAGAGCCCTGGAGAACCCACGCGAGAAGTTCATCCTAATTTACATCTGCGTTTCGTTTAACGTCAGCTGGAGATACTACATCAATGTGTATCATAAAAAATATAACCTTCACTATGGGCCCTGTGATGGACTGGCGCCCTGTCCAGGGTGTACCCCACCTTGTGCCCAATGCTTCCTGGGATAGGCTCCAGCTTCCCCATGACCCTGAAAAAGGATGGATGGATGGATGGATGGATGGATGGATGGATGGATGGATGGATAACCTTCACTATCAAATGTTAGAAGGGTGTGGGTAAATCTAGCATTCTACAGTTGTTACTCTGGGGGAACTCTTGAACGTTCTATATAATGAGACCCTTACTACTTATCAGTGTCTCCTCATGAGATAGAGTTCCAGTTAGAATTGTTTTAGAAAGTTAAGAACCTTTATCTAGCCAAAGAACCCTTGAAGAACAAGAGTGTAGATGGTGCACTGTTTGAACTATTTAGTACAGTAATAAACTCCTAGGAAGAATGTTCTCTTGAGCATCCTTAAATGTTCTTTATTACCCTCTGTAGCGCTGATACAAAGTTTTACTACAAAGGAACCATTTAAACAAATGAATCCACAGCCACCCAAAGAACAGTCATGGAACCTTTTTTTTTTAGAGGAAATGTAATTTAGGTCACAGGATAACATAACATTTTTATTTCTAATTAATTAATACCCGACTGACTCCTGACTGCAGCCACCTGCTGGTGTGGAGACTTGTTTCCCGTCACTCACCATCCTCTCAATTCAATTCAATTACAGAAATAAATTATTTTAGTAGTTAATGTTCTGCCCTAATCACTAGAATGCCCTTATCTAATTTATCTAACGATTTTAATCATTTAAAAAATAATTTCTCTCTCCTGGTATAAATCTCCTCCTGATCTGATCTGATCTGTTCAGATGTGTTCTGATCTACATCCATCATCAGAAAATCTTATAAACACACTCAGCACTCACAATTCATCATGATAAACTGCATTATTGTGTGTGTGTGTGTGTGTGTGTGTGTACTGCGTGTGCCGAGAGCGGCGTGAGTCTCACACGTTAATAATGTCTGTGTTGTTTATTGCTTCACACACCTCAGAGGCTCAGAGAGAGTTTTTCATTCTTCTGCTTCAGGATGAAAAATTAATCATCTCTTTTTTTCTTCCCACCCCGGTGATGATCATCGGCCCGGCTGTAAGCTCACGTCAGGATTCTAACAAATAATAATCCATGATTCTGAAACTTGTTTCTTCCTTTTGTCCTTCATGATGTTTTATTTGGTAATATTTTTAGTCTGATGTAACATTTGGTCTTGTATAATATTTTACTTTATTTACTGACATCCATCCATCCATCCATGCATCTTCAACCGCTTACTCCTTTTCAGGGTCACGGGAGAACCTGGAGCCTATCCCAGGGAACAAGGCGGGGTACACCCTGGACAGGGTGCCAGTCCATCACAGGGCACAATCACATACACACTCACACACCCATTCATACACTATGGACACTTTAGACACGCCCATCAGCCTAACATGCATGTCTTTGGACTGGGGGAGGAAACCGGAGTACCCGGAGAAAACCCCCGACACACGGGGAGAACATGCAAACTCCACACACACATGGCCCTGGCAGGACTCGAACCCCGGACCCTGGAGGTGTGAGGCGGACGTGCTAACCACTAAGCCACCGTGCGCCCCTATTTACTGACATGTTTTCAAAGTATTAAAGATCGATTACAGGCAATAATTTACTCAGACGAACCGTCTACCTTTGCCCAAAAACCACCCTCATAAAAAAAAAAAAAAATGTAAACATCAATTATAAGGGTGCCAATAATTCTGACATGAGAGTTTTGTGTGAAAAATATTTGTATTAAAAAACAAAAGATAACGTGTGAGCACATGCGTAACTGTTAAAAAATATATAATAATAATAATTCTTGCTCATTTTCAGGATGGGTGCCAAGTAATACTGTTTGTGCAAAAGTTTGCACACCCTTAAAGTAATTTGACATTTTTAAACCATCTGTTTTATAAAGAATATAAAGGTGTGTTAAGATATCTGCTTGTAACTCACTGACTGACCCTCAACCTGCACCTCTCATCTAAACAGTTTAACTCTCACCCTAATATTTCGAGCTCATATTAGCCC
>JAFFST010055781.1:111068-131068 GCA_022414735.1 Noturus placidus
GTTTTTTTGCATAAACTATGACTGCAATTGTTCCATGAAATCATTCTGTAGTAAACAACTAACATTACTATGCAGTGTATTTTATTAAAATCTATTTAAATCATTCTAAAATCACCCCCAAGGGACTACGTCCTCAAATATGGCAAGCGTTATTCTTATTGAGTTATTATTACCGATTTCATGTCATTCTGCTGTCTGTTCTTTAAGATGATTCATTGTCATTTAGTCTGAGAAATGATCAAACAATACGCAACTCAGTACTCAGGGTAAAAACGCCAGGGAAAAGAAGACCAATAAGTTATGATTAGCTTAATTACCTTAAAAAGATATTGCAAGGGAAAAAACTAAATAATATGACTTAGATTTCTCAAACACACTACAAATGAAGAAGCACGTACACATGCGAACGAGAGAACAAGACTAAGCACAGGTGATATGTGTTCAGAGTCAAAGCTCTAGCACAACTCAGGGAAAAACAGGAAGCTAACAAGAAAGCACTCATGACAGAACATCAATTAGACTGATAAAGAGAAATGAGAGACGTTTCAGAAAGAAGGATCGATAGAGTTGTTTTCACACTGACGTGAGCCGGCTAGTCGCTAAAAAAAACAAGCCTGGAAAACTAAATGGGGGTACATTTCAGACCAGACTAACACACTGCCTCTGACAAGATCGTTATTTTTATCTTTGGGTCCTCATAATTTGCTGGTTACGGCTCCCTACAGTCCACTTAGAGAACCTTTCCTCTACAAATGACTAGAACCTGCTAGAGAATTGCTAACATCACTAAAATCTGACACACTCTAACTTTCCCTGTAGGAGTGTTAAACCTGGAGAATGAGTTCCTAATGTTCCTGCAGAGAAAACGTTGTGTCTCATTGCCCCATTGCTTCCTCTTAGCATATTTCACAATATCAATTAATGTTTAAAACTTTTTCTATGAATATTTCTGAGACTGTTGAGTAAGTGAGATGAACATTATGAGTACAATGAGAGCAAATTTCAAGGATTTTGAAATAAATACATAAATGAATAAAACTGGACCAAACATAGAGCCATGAGGTAAAGCACATTTATTAGGCTGCTAAAAATCCAATCAAGTTCAAATATATTGAATATTGTCAAATTTATCCAGTATTTCCTATTATAAATACCAAATACAGCATAAGATTATTTAGCCTTCTCAAGATATTTTAATATTGTAAATAAATATCGTGTAAATATTTGATCGTTGGTGTAGATGTGTAAATATTTGAGCGTTGGTGTAGACATGTAAATATTTGAGCATCTGTGTATACCTGTAGATGTGTAGATGTGTAAAGCTTTGACTATTGGTGTAGACATGTCAATATTTGAGCGTTGGTGTAGATCTGTAGTCATGTAAATATTTTAGCGTTGGAGTAGACATGTCAATATTTGAGCGTTGGTGTAGATCTGTAGACATGTAAATATTTCAGCGTTGGAGTAGACGTGTAAATATTTGAGCGTTGGTGTAGACGTGTAAATATTTGAGCGTTGGAGTAGACGTGTAAATATTTGAGCATTGGTGTAGACGTGTAAATATTTGAGCGTTGGTGTAGACATGTAATTATTTGAGCGTTGGTGTAGACGTGTAAATATTTGAGCGTTGGTGTAGACGTGTAAATATTTGAGCGTTGGTGTAGAAGTGTAATTATTTGAGCGTTGGTGTAGACGTCTAATTATTTGAGCATTGGTGTAGACGTGTAATTTTTTGAGCGTTGGTGTAGATGTGTAATTATTTGAGCATTGGTGTAGACGTGTAAATATTTGAGCATTGGTGTAGACGTGTCATTATTTGAGTGTTGGTGTAGACGTGTAAATATTTGAGCGTTGCTATAGGTGTGTAAATATTTGAGCGTTGGTGAAGATGTGTAATTATTTGAGCATTGGTGTAGACGTGTAATTTTTTGAGCGTTGGTGTAGATGTGTAAATGTGTGAGTGTTGGTGTAGACGTGTAAATGTGTGAGTGTTGGTGTAGACGTGTAATTATTTGAGCATTGGTGTAGACGTGTAATTTTTTGAGCGTTGGTGTAGATGTGTAATTATTTGAGCATTAGTGTAGACGTGTAAATATTTGAGCGTTGGTGTAGATGTGTCATTATTTGAGTGTTGGTGTAGACGTGTAAATATATGAGTGTTGGTGTAGATGTATAAATGTTTGAGCGTTGGTGTAGACGTTTAATTATTTGAGTGTTAATGTAGACGTGTAAATATTTGAGCGTTGTTGTAGACGTGTAAATATTTGAGCGTTGGTGTAGACGTGTAAATATTTGAGTGTTGGTGTAGACGTGTAAATATTTGAGCGTTGGTGTAGACGTGTAATTATTTGAGCATTGGTGTAGATGTGTAATTATTTGAGCATTGGTGTAGACGTGTAAATATTTGAGCGTTGGTGTAGATGTGTAAATATTCGAGTGTTGGTGTAGACGTGTAATTATTTGAGAGTTTGTGTAGACGTGTAAATATTTGAGCGTTGGTGTAGATGATTAAATATTTGAGTGTTGGTGTAGACGTGTCATTATTTGAGTGTTGGTGTAGACGGGTAAATGTTTGAGCGTTGGTGTAGACGTGTAATTATTTGAGCGTTGGAGTAGACGTGTAAATGTTTGAGCGTTGGTGTAGACGTGTAATTATTTGAGCGTTGTTGTAGACATGTAAATATTATATTGAGCGTTGGTGTAGATGTGTAATTATTTGAGCGTTGGTGTAGACGTGTAAATATTTGAGCATTTGTGTAGACGTGTAAATATTTGTGCGTTGGTGTAGACGTGTAAATATTTGAGAGTTGGTGTAGACGTGTAAATATTTGAGCGTTGGTGGAGACGTGTAATTATTTGAGCGTTGGTGTAGACGTGTAAATATTTGAGAGTTGTGTAGACGTGTAAATATTTGAGAGTTGTGTAGACGTGTAAATATTTGAGCGTTGGTGTAGACGTGTAAATATATCAGCGTTGGTGTAGATGTGTACTTATTTGTGCGTTGGTGTAGACGTGTAAATATTTGAGCGTTGCTGTAGATGTATAAATGTTTGAGCGTTGGTGTAGACGTGTAAATATTTGAGCGTTGCTGTAGATGTATAAATGTTTGAGCGTTGGTGTAGATGTGTAATTATTTGAGAGTTGGTGTAGATGTGTAAATGTTTGAGCGTTGCACTAAACTAAATTAAGATGTTCTTAATCCAAACCTTAGATCTATGTAAAACAATAGGAAAATATTGAAAACTTTATTAATACAATTTATTTTGGATCCTAATTCAGTCGCATTTCATTTCAAGTAACGCAAGTTTGCTTGTGAAACTGCACGAAGACTGATGTAATTGGTGTTTAGACACCCAGGATACAAACAAATAAGCAACATTTTGAAAACAATATAAATTTGATTTAGCAAGCAAAATTCCATTACAAATATGAAAGTGCAACCTCAATAGGCTCCAATATAGACATGTGCAATCATTGACCTGAAGCTCAATGCTCAATTGCTTGTAACAGAAAATTAATGGCTTTTGGACGTGGTGTAAGCAGTAATGCAATTGGATGATAGTGATGTCATGATTTTCCTCTTGAAGCGGAGTGCTGGGCGCATGCGGGCATGCACCCTGCTCTTTTCCGTGCCGGCTTTCATGACATTTCGAACACATGGACAATGTTCCCATTGTTGACACTTAAACACGTGGACTTTGTTTATGTTTGTCATGTCTCCTACCCATGTCCATTATTGGCCAAACTGTCACTTGTCTGAAGTACTCGCAGCTGCTAGCCATTATCAACGCTGATACAGCGTGCATATATACCGCGCGCCTTTGGGCACACAGCATGGAATATTGTTTGTGTATGAGTTGTATGCGGTTGAATGAACATGTGTCACAGTAACAGTCACAGTCACAGTCATAGTTATAGTCACAGTCATAGTTATAGTCACAGTCACAGTTATAGTCACAGTCATAGTCACAGTCATAGTTATAGTCACAGTCACAGTCATAGTTATAGTCACAGTCATAGTTTTAGTCACAGTCACAGTTATAGTCACAGTCACAGTCACAGTAATAGTCCAGTCATAGTTATAGTCACAGTCATAGTTATAGTAACAGTCACAGTCATAGTTATAGTCACAGTCATAGTTATAGTCACAGTCACAGTTATAGTCACAGTCACAGTCACAGTTATAGTCACAGTCATAGTTATAGTCACAGTCACAGTTATAGTCACAGTCATAGTCACAGTCATAGTTATAGTCACAGTCACAGTCATAGTTATAGTCACAGTCATAGTTATAGTCACAGTCACAGTTATAGTCACAGTCACAGTCACAGTAATAGTCACAGTCATAGTTATAGTCACAGTCATAGTTATAGTAACAGTCATAGTCATAGTTATAGTCACAGTCATAGTTATAGTCACAGTCACAGTCATAGTTATAGTCACAGTCACAGTTATAGTCACAGTCATAGTCATAGTATTAGTAACAGTCATAATTATAGTCACAGTCACAGTCATGGTTATAGTCACAGTCACAGTTATAGTCACAGTCATAGTCATAGTTATAGTCACAGTCACAGTCATAGTTATAGTCACAATCATAGTTATAGTCACAGATATAATCACAGTCACAGTCACAGTAATAGTCACAGTCATAGTTATAGTCATAGTTATAGTCACAGTCACAGTCATAGTTATAGTCACACTCACAGTTATAGTCACAGTCACAGTAATAGTCACAGTCACAGTCATAGTCATAGTTATAGTCACAGTCACAGTCATGGTTATAGTCACAGTCATAGTTATAGTCACAGTCACAGTCACAGTAATAGTCACAGTCATAGTTATAGTCACAGTCACAGTCATAGTTATAGTCACAGTCACAGTTATAGTCACAGTCATAGTTATAGTCACAGTCATAGTTATAGTAACAGTCACAGTCATAGTTATAGTCACAGTCACAGTCATAGTTATAGTCACAGTCATAGTTATAGTCACAGTCAAAGTTATAGTCACAGTCATAGTCAAAGTCATAGTTATAGTCACAGTCGCAGTCATAGTTATAGTCACAGTCATAGTTATAGTCACAGTCATAGTCATAGTTATAGTCACAGTCGCAATCATAGTTATAGTCACAGTCATAGTTATAGTCACAGTCACAGTCATAGTTATAGTCACAGTCACAGTTATAGTCACAGTCATAGTCATAGTTATAGTCACAGTCATAGTTATAGTCACAGTCACAGTCATAGTTATAGTCACAGTCATAGTTATAGTCACAATCATAGTCATAGTTATAGTCACAGTCACAGTCATAGTTATAGTCACAGTCATAGTTATAGTCACAGTTATAATCACATTCACAGTCACAGTAATAGTCACAGTCATAGTTATAGTTATAGTTATAGTCACAGCCATAGTTATAGTCACAGTAATAGTCACAGTCACAGTAATAGTCACAGTCATAGTTATAGTCACAGTCACAGTAATAGTCACAGTCACAGTCACAGTAATAGTCACAGTCATAGTTATAGTCGCAGTCACAGTTATAGTCAGTCACAGTCACAGTAATAGTCACAGTCACAGTTATAGTCACAGTCATAGTCATAGTTCTTGTCATAGTCATAGTTCACGTTAGTTCTGTATACTGGTTCCTCCGCTACCAGTTTAGGTCTTGTGTTGTCTACTTAGTGTACCGACCCAGTCTGCTTGTTACCTCGACATTGATTCCTGCCTCGCCTTGTTTATCTCTGTTCGTTGATCGCCTGACCCTCGCCTGTTTGTGGACTACCCTGTTTGGATTATACTGCCTGCATCTCCTTTTAAATAAAACTGTTCTACTGCATTTCTGTCCAGCCTTATTCTCCGCCGTCACGGATTCGTGACAAGTTAATACATTGTGTTGAACTTATTTGTGATTCCATATAAATAATTAAATGTTTAGCCAACTTGTTTAAATGTCAATACAACTAAATCGGCTATTAACTGGATCAACTGAATAAAATAAGTTTAAATTACTAAAGTCAAGAAATATTTTTTACAGTGTATTCTCTTTCTCTTTATTCTCTCTCTATTCTCTCTCTTTATTCTCTCTATTCTCTCTATTCTCTCTCTCTTTATTATTTCTCTTTATTCTCTCTCTATTCTCTCTCTTTATTCTCTCTATTCTCGCTCTCTTTATTATTTCTCTTTATTCTATCTCTATTCTCTCTCTTTATTCTCTCTATTCTCTCTCTTTATTATCTCTCTTTATTCTCTCTCTTTATTCTCTCTCTTTTTTCTCTGTCTTTATTTTCTCTCTTTATTCTCTTTTAAGATTAAAAATCACAGTTTGTGGTGTTAGAGAGAAACAGTAAAGAAGTGTAAACTCTATGCTGAAGCTGTGGAAAACGTAAAGTTACAGCTTTACCACTGACTGTTACACAGCGCTGACACTGTGCATGTTAAATAAAAAAAATGCATGTTTTTTTTTTCAAGGCATGTTAAATAAAAAATAAAAAAAAAAAAACAGAAAGCTTCCACACCGCTACATCAACGATAACACACGTTTTTTAATCTGTTTATTATCAGTGGAGCATCTGACATATCAACATGTTCCTGTGAATGAGCTGTTTCCATAGAATACTATAGAAACATATGAATACAGAGCATATGGGGCATTAATATAAGCCTGGGCTACTGTCAGAACTGCTGTTACAGAGAATTAATCAACACCTTCTGACCAATCACAGTCCAGAGCTCAGTGTAAGATATAACGGTGTCACAGTGACGTACACATTTGAGTGTAAATGTCATGTTTTTCTCCCAGCTCCTACTCAGGCACCACCATCGCTGCAGGAAGTAAATATTGTGCCTGTCTCCGGTCGTGCTGGATGGTTACGTCTGCGAGGAACATTTCAGACCTCCAGAGAAGTGGATTCCGGTATATTCCGGTTTATTCCGGTATATCATTAGGTTTTTCCAGCCCGAGGCAAAGCTGGATCCAGATCTATTCTCATTACATTAGTCCTCGTCCACATTAAGAGTAACAGAATGAACCCAGCGTGATGACTTCACTAGGAGAAAACCCCTGAAGAACACACTTAGAGATCTATTTTGGATGGTTGTAAGGATGAATCTATTTGTTTGGTTGGTTTGTATTGATATATTTTGGATGGCTGTAAACAGTTTAGTGTACATTCAACACAGCAGCAGTGCAATAACCCAGTAACGCTAGTTTAACCACACAGACTTCTCTCCAACTCACTTTCCATCCCATTCTGCTCAGCGTTTCCACAAAACTTCAGTGTCTCTCTGTCTCTCTCTCTGTCTCTCTCTCTCTCTCTGTCTCTCTCTCGGTCTCTCTCTCTCTCTGTCTCTCTTAATCTCTCATCTCTCTCTCCGTCTCTCTACCCCCCCTCCCCACACACAGAATTTACATGTAGTTTACAAGAGTTTTGGTGTTTCACATTATTGTTTAATCACCTTTCAATATTTTATGAAAGAAATCTGAGTGCAGATTTATTCACTGACTTAAATTTTTTCTTCTTTTTTTAGCATAACATTAGAAAATAATGTGGCTAACTAGAATCCATGCTAGTGGCAGCAGCACTTTCTAACAAGATACAGTTCAGAATCAGACTAACTCTGTGTTTATCAGTTAAAATTGTTGCTTTTATATTTTCAAATATTAAATAATTAATTTTATTATTGTTTATTTGCCCTTTTTTAATTGCATATTTGTGAATTTAATCTTACACGCATTTGGTGTATTTACATCATACAATTATTATTAAATACTGTCATATAAGAAAGAAAAAAAGTCAACTAAATAAGAGAAAGAGAGAGAGAGAGAGAGAGAGACAGAGGGAGTTGGGGAAATGGACAAGAACAAAGATGAAAAATAACAGATAGAGAAATAAAAATAAAAAAGAAAAGAGAGAAGAAAGAAAGTAAGAACGAAAGAAAGAAATGTAGAATGGAGAGAGAGAGCATATAGAGAAAAATAGAAAAGTGGAAAAAAGAAAGCAGTTTAAACAAATAGACAAGAAAGAGAGAAGGACAAAGAATAGATGAAGAAAGAAATTAAACCAAAGAAAAGGAATATTTTAATTATATACTTTTTCAGGGTTGTGTTTTTTTTCTTCTGCTTTTTCTTCTTCCTATAATATTCAGAAAATTCAGATGATGACTTCCTGTTGAACATGTGACCTGTGACTCATTGGGTGGAGGTGAGAGAGATTCCGGTAACAGCGCTGAGCACGAATGCTAAATAACCTGGAGTCTTTTCCTCTGCTGGAACAGATTCACACATTAACTCATAAATAATCCGAGATTTAAGGTCTTTTACTGAATTAATTAATGAATAGTATTTGAATAATAATGGGCAGATTTCTACCTGCTGAGGATTCTGTAGGTTTTATGAAGATTTCATGTTCATAATATAAACGTTCAGTGAAGAAGGTTTTACTTTCATTTTACACACAAATGTGTGAGTGGAATAAACAAACAAAAAACAACAACCCCACAGTGTAGATACAAAAAAATAAAAGGAATAAAAAGTGGACATGTTGTAGTTTGTGTGTTTTATTCGAAGACGAATGCAGTTGTACAGGAGCTGAAACATAAAACCCCACAGTTACAGTCGAGTAAATCCCCAACGCTTTATTTCCTTCCTCACACAAACCTCCAGAAAAACACCTACACACACCATATTAGGGATGCAGGACAAGTTAAATGTGTGTGTGTGTGTGTGTGTGTGTGTGTGTGTGTGTGTGTGTGTGTGTTGATTGGCATGTTGAAATGTTTCTACCCTGTTTAAGATAGTTGCTTAGCTACACACCAGTTAAACACTCACTTCTAACAGAGAATTAAACATTTGTGCTTATAAACGGACAAAAATCAAACCAAACAAACAAACAAACAGGAAAAACAGGTTCGGCTAAAAATATTTATTACTTGATTTCAGTAAATTGAGTGGATTTATTTTATAGCATGGGCTGTTAAGTTCACCGCTCCATTTTTTTCTCCATTTATATTTTATACAACATTTATTTAATATCAAATATTAAAGATAAAGACTAAAGATGAGATAGTTTTAATGTGTTCTAGTTCTGTTTTTTGTTTTACTGCACCCTTGTTGACTTCCTCTTTCCATTTCCTGTTGATTGTCTCACATTACCCATAATGCATCACTGCATCTTTTCATAAACACTTATTAAAAGGATTTATCCGTGCAGGACAATAAAAAATAAAACCTTTACATTTTTAATTATTGTTTTTATTATTGAATTTAATTTGTATTAAATATTTAATGTTTAAACATTTTTAAAAAATTCCCTGTTTTACACATTTCATTATTATTATTTTATATTAATTATGAATTTACTTTAACATTGTTGTATTTTTCTTATGTTGTATTTTTAATTGATTCTATTTTATTTCCTGTTTCATTTTCATGTAAGCATGGTGCAAAATTAATAACGTTTGTATTATTGTTCTTATTATTATTATTTTTACAACGTGACAGCTGATGGAAGTGTTAATATTCTCCCTAGTTAGCATGCTGCATATTTAACTAATTAACTAGCTCGTTAGCTAGTCGTTACTGCACTGTAGCTTAGTACTTTGGATGGAGTAAAAAAAAAACGGTTAGCTGTATTGTTCTGTACTGTGTTGTTTAACTTTCATGCAAACTTTCATATTTTTTGATGTAAAAATTGGCAGTCTCGTTTGTTATCTAACGTTTTCTAGCATTAGCATATAGCTGTGTTTATGCTAACATTAGCAGATCTTTGTCTAACCTTAAACACAAATCAATTCATCAACTACACTCCATCATAAACTAAAATATAAAATACAGTTACTGTTATGATTGTGTTAGCTTTGGAAGACGGACAATTTGAAATCCGCTACGCTTCCGGATTTCGGTGGAATTTTTTTTTTTTGGAGGAAAAACTCCAAAAATTCCAACTCTTGTGTTGAAGAAGGACTTTTTCCAGTTAAAAGATGGAAAATTATTGGCAGTTAATTTATTCATATAAATAAATTACTTTCAAGTCGCAATGGGAAGTCAACAAGGACACGTTATAAAGACTAGCGGAATAACAGACAAAGGTTTTTTAAAATCAAAATTTACATTTTTCATTCGTATCCATTTGAGCCTTTATTTTTATTTTATTGCCATTTCACAAAAAAATAAATAAAATAAAAACATGTAATAAAATACAATAGTCCACATTTAAGCTAACCCTGAAACTGTATAGAACAGAAATAATCAATGTAATGTCGTATTTATATTTCTATATCTTTTTTTAAATTGACTGGCAAATTAAAATTTCCACAGCTGAAATTGGAGCATAATAGAGTTCTTTATTTCCTGTACAGTATTTTTGCTCTATTAAGAAGAAAAAAAGCTAATTAGCATGTTTCAAAGCTATCCTTGCATAGCACAAAGCTCACTATGTGAATATGTAAATATGTAAATGATGCCTCTAATGTGCAAAATGCATAACAAAAAGTCGGTACAAACAATATTTATCCTCTGTAGAATAAGTCATGAAGTATTTATATATGTAGTGTGTAATACTATAGAATAATATACTGTATAATATTTATATATATATATATATATTTATATTTATTTATTTTCCCATACAGGCCACACACCATTGTCAATTAGGCATGATGATAAACATCCAAAATGGAAATGTTTAAATACTGTTTAATGTATATATGTATATGTATACAGCGTTTGATTGATGGAGTGCCTGTCTGCTTGCATATCCTACAAATCCCAGAGTGCATTTCAGCATCCAGTCACATGACCCACTCAGATTCGATACAGGGAAAATGAAAAGGTTTAAGGATGAAGGGCGGAGTGCGTCGTGTCGCAAACAGAAACCATAAATGGTGTATTTATTAGATGCAATATCGCCATGAATAGTGAAGTTCCTGTCCATTTGAGAAACGTGCAAATGTCCAGAATGACGAGTGTTCGATCGTGAAAAAGCCCTTTAACTATTCTCATATTGCTACATCAACGTGATTTTCCGAAATCGCACAACACCAAACCAAAGAGCGCATATTATCTGACATCATGCTACAAGGAAATCCAAAAATGAAAAAGAAATCAGCAAACAGATCGGCGACTATGATGCGTCACGATATTGTTCTCATTTTGGAACTAGTGACGCAGAACAGAAGTACGCCAGTTCTGGAACAGCGTGCGAGGCAAGAGGCAGTGTAGCTGGTGCTTTCTGAGTTTTCACAAAGTTTTCAACCGAAGACACAACATACTGAGAATAGAGTGCCACTTAGCGAGTGCCTCGTCAATCCAGGAGCAGAGAAAAGGCACTGCTTTGCGTTCAGTTCGTTTTACGCGCAACGAGCAGCAAAGTAACAGAATTCCGGAATGACCTACGATACGAGGGCTTTTAGCATGTGGCTCTACGACCAAAAACGGAAATCAAAGAAGAATGAATTCCATATTAAATATAAAATGCATTTCCCCACAATCCCATCGAGCAGATCGATTTTACTCGACATGAATTACACGCAAGAAAAATGAATGAATTTGCTGAACAACCTGACGTTGTGTTCACACTAGCAAGAGACAAGGTTTGTTTCTTGTGGGTGTGGCCTATTCAGCTTTTTAATCTAAAAGATTGAAGGCTGATTTGAGACTAAGTTCTCCACTTAGAAAGATATGGTTGCTCATGGAAAAGTCACAACTGCTATTTTTGTCCCTTGTGGGTGTGGCCTATTCATGGTTTAGCCTGTTCATATGCTTTTCATTTAAAAAGGTTTGTTTATTGGCCGTGGCCGTGTCACAATTGCCTTTTTTTTTAAGAACTCCTCTTTAAATGCTGTTTTGAGACCAATTTTTTCACTTAAAAATATTTGTTTGTATCATAAAATCATAAAAACTTTTGATCATTTTTTGTTGCCCGAGGGTGTGGCCTATTCCCTGTACTGTTAAATATTTCACTCCTCTTCAGAATTTAGGGTTTTTTTTTTCTCTGTTTAAAACCGAATTTCTCATATTTCTCGAATTTCTCATATTTCTATATTTAACCGAGTAGAGGGCGGGGATTTGCATGCATTTTTGATGTCACAAATGAAGCCATCATATCTGGCATAGCAGCTGGAAACCTGTATGTGCTTAGTTAAATTCAATAACATTAATGATGAACCGAACAAGTTCAGTGTGATGGTGCTTAATGATCAGCGGCTCCTCTAAAACAATCACAGCCCCACCCACTTGTTTTCTATTGGCTCACATGACCGAGACTCATGAAATCACAAGTTGACCAGCTAACGTTTGCACAAAACGAAACGTAAACTCTACGATAACGAATGTGCATCTTTTTTTATGTCCATTCCCCTTCAGTGAATCTGCTTCTTTGCCAGGTGAATTTAATTCACGTTTTTCGTGAGTATTGGCACCCTTTGTACAAGACAAGAACTCCTCTCCCATTTAGGACATGCCCCTTCACCGTCTTATGAGTTGCTTGCCAGTGTGGACATACGGGTTTAGTTTTACGTTCTAGATCTAGCAATTGTGCAACTTTTGTACATTTACTGTATATTTTCCTCAAAGGTAAACCTTGATTAATTGTCATGTAATGGCCAGAAATAATGTTTAAAAGATTATATAGATATACAGCAAAAATGAACCCATGAACTCCCTCAAAGTGCCATTTCATAAAAACATGACAGCTCTCTTCTTCTTGGCTGAGAAGTGCTTGTATCCCATACGTTAAGCAAAGCTCAAACGGAGGATTGACATCTCTAACATTTTCTAGAATATATACAGTATAATTACGGAAAATGTTAAGCTTCGTGTCAGTAACGTAAGAACCAGTTCCGCGTTTACATCCATGAATAAAGCGAACGTGTGTCCACTGAGACGCGTTTTCTTTTATTGCTCTTGCAATTTCGAAAAATCTATTTAAAATAGAAAACATCTACTACGGAGAAAGTAAGAACACTCGAAGGTAGCATCGACTGTCGTCATGGAAACGCAAAAAGTGCAGCTCATGCATGATGGCGTGATGAGAAAATAAAAAAAGGTCCTGTAAGTGTGATTGTAGTTATATACTGCTTATATACAGTATATACACGTAGTGATGCATAGTATTAGCATCAGGGTGGAATCGTCATGGCAACGCAATTAGCACATTTTGTAGATTTCTGTCTTCTTTGTCTTTTTTTCTTTTTTAATCAAGGAAGCTTATATTACACAGGAGGCAGAGTAGAGACTAGCGACTCGTCCACTATTTTGTTCTACTTTGAAACAGATGTTTAAAGAAACGAGAGGAGAAAGAAAGAAGAAAAAGGAAAGGTTTAGGATTAGTGGGGTGTTAGCGCATCTTGAATTTTGGGTTTTTTATTTAGATAAGTTGCCCAGTAGACCAGGTTAAAGGTACCAAAGAGTAGAGGAAACGCTATTCTGGCGATCCGGTCGATTTTGCTCACACTGTTGAACGTTTTCTTTGCCTCAGCTGGTTTGGGTTTCGGCTCTTCTTTTGGCTCGGTTGGTGGAGGAGGTGCACTTTTGGCGATGGTCGCTAATCCTGGATCTCTGGCGATGTTGGGGGCGAAAGCGGTTGCCGTGGCAGCTGTGTAGGTGTTGTTCTTCTTCAGGAGAGACTCCTTTTTCTTCTTTTGCTGCAATGTTAATGACACAGGAAGTGAATATAGCTTAGCATAACAGGAAAATAAATACATTGAGCTAAAACTTAGCATCGCAATAAATACACAGGTTAGATTAGCATAACAACGAGGAGACAAACCCAGGCACCTCAGTCTAGTGGCTTAAAAACTCAAGCCGAGGAATTTAAGACTAATAATTTGAGTCCAGGAACTTGAGTCCAGGAATTAGATCCCAGGACCTAAATATCAAGAAGTCAAACCAGGAACCTGGAGTCCAGGAACTTGCAATCCGAAGACTGAGCCCTCTAATTTGAACCCAGGAACTACAACTGAGGCTGTTCCACAGACTTCTGAGCCATGTCACAATGCAGCATCTGTGGGTCGTCTTAGCAGCTCTTAAAACGCTAAATGTGACCACTAATTCATTTAGCTGTTACCTTTAGAGCAAATTTTTCTGTTCTGCTGTTGTAACTTAGACCCTGTTTAGTCCAAACCCAGTTGAGGTGGAACAAGAACATTTAGTACCACTTTAAGGACCAGGCACCGGATTCACTAAGCATTCTTAAGAATAAAATTCTTCTTAACTGCCATTTTCTTCTTATTTTCAAACTTACAAAACGTTCTTAGCAAGCTCTTTCTTATTAAAAAAAAAAAGATTTTCTTAAAATTGTCACTAAGACAAAACTTAACACAATTCTTATAAAGTTCTTTTTTAAAGTTTTTTTTTAAAGTTCTTAAAAATAATCGTAAATAACTTCTTAAACTACATGGTGCACTTATATAGCGCTTTTATCCAAGGCGCTTTACACTGTGTCTCATTCACCCATTCACACTCACACACCAATGGTAGCAGAGCTGCCATGCAAGGTGCTAGCTTGCCATCAGGGGCAACTTAGGGTTCAGTGTCTTACCCACGGACACTTCGGCATGTGGTGTCATCCGGGCCAGGATTCGAACCGCCAACCCTACGATTAGTGGACAACCCGCTCTACTGACTGAGCCACAGCCAAACTTAAGTTAACTGCCAATTTGTAGATCCCCAAACGCTAGGATTTCAAATATTAAACATTACAAAATTATAAAACTTGTAATATATAATAAATATTGTATAACTACTACAATAGTCTAATTATATAAACTAGTACACTAGGCTTATAGGCTTATTTCCACTTTCCAGCAGGTAAATTCTCCGGTGATGGTTCATCTAAAAAACTTTTTAAACTTCTTTCTTTAAAAGATTTTCTTGAATCCGGCCCCAGGTTTGGTCTCCAGTGCGAAGATGGCTACTATCTCCATTTTTAATCTGGCTCTCAGAACAGGGATGTCAAAGTTTCTGCATTCGGGGTGAAAATAAATGAATAAATAAAGAGTTGCACACCTTTTCAGGTACAACGCTCTTCCCGTCCCAGGCGTAGCCCCTCTTTGTGAAATAGTTGACGGTGGCGAATTCGATGAGGGCGGAGAACACGAAGGCGTAGCAGACGGCGATGAACCAGTCCATAGCGGTGGCATAGGCCACTTTGGGAAGAGAGTTTCTAGCGCTGATACTCAGAGTGGTCATGGTCAGGACAGTGGTCACGCCTGCAAACAGAAACAAAAACTTCACCCTTTTGTTAATCTGTTTTTTTTTGGTTGTATTAAATTTCTGGACGTGCTAAATAAGTGAACGAGGGAAATATGCTGCATGTACTTTGTAGATTCCAGCTCTATTCTAGTTTGGAAATGTGTAGAGTTCAGCTTTATGTGAGTTTTGTACTTTGAAGATTCCAGCTTGATGCTAACATTTTGCATAAGGGTGAATTTGAGATAAGACTAATGAACCAACTCTTGAAGCTTTTTCTTTGGCATTACTCAAGGAATCTGGTGAAGGTTGTAGGATTCACAGTTCAGGAGATATGAAATAAACGTAAAACCATGCACTCTAGCGCCACCATCAGGTCAATGCATATCCCTTCACTTGCTTTAGTAGTGGGATGGACGCTGTACCTTTCTACCAAATTTGACCCAATTCTCTCCATTTATTATTTCCAGGAGGAGCCACAAATATGGAGGACTGTTTTTGGAGATTAATTTTACATTAATAGGTTTGGAGGAGCTGGACAGAATTCAATCTCATGTCCTAATTTATAAAAATCCATTAGTCCAGTGCAACATTTTCAGTTTTGGAAATGATGACAGAAGCATATTTGAGCCAAATTGTATGTAATCATAAACAATCGTGACTGGTCGCTGAGTAAAATCCATTAGACAAGTGATATTTGTGTTTGCTGTCTCTGTGCATTAAGGTTTAATTAAATGACGCATTGCTTGCCAGAGTGTTGGAGGCTCACCAGATTTCCACTTACAGAGATCAGACATCGCCTGGCTGACCTTTTTTTCTTATAACTGTTATTGATGAGAGCATATTTTCCATGTTTCCCCCCAGTCCAAAGACATGTACGGTAGGCTGATTGGCGTGTCTAACGTGTCCGTAGTGTATCGTGTATGTGATTGTGCCCTGCGATGGACTGGCACCCTGTTCAGGGTGTACCCCGCCTTGTGCCCAATGCGGTAGAGTAAGCGGTAGAGGATGGGATGGATGGATGGATATTTTCAAAGTTTTTTTTTTTTTAATGTTCATTATTATGGATGAATAAATGCTATTTTTATACTACTACTATTTTTTACCAGTATAAATAAATAAATATTTATATAAAAAGAAGGGAACAAATACAATGTGGAGGAAAATTCTAGACAGGGAAAAAAAATCAGCAAACTGTCTGGTGGCAGAGGAATTAGACTTATTCAGACGCTTCACTGCGAGATGTGTTAGGAAACATGACTGATCTGCACGGATGTTTTCAAGGTTTCAATCTCTCTCTTTTTTCTTTTTTTTTTACAAGCAGCAGCACAGATGGCAATCAGGGAAAACTCAAGCTCCACACTCAGGCAAAAAAAGAACTGTTTTCTCAGACAACTTCTACTGCTCTGACGTTCTTATCTCAAACAGTTTGAGGGAAAATCATTTGTTTATTGTTTAGTTGAGAAAATTCCATGTGCTGATACATAGATTTTTTTCAATCAAGTTTAAAACCTGACGATATTTTAAAGAAAATACTCTACGATATCATTCTGAATACGAGAATAATTTAAATTTCATGAACGCAGGTTCACATCTAGAAACTGTGATCTTTTTGTTGTAGGAATAATTCCATTAAGTTTTGACTTTCCAAAGTTTCTACTTGCAGTGTCTCGCATTCAAAGTAAAGACACCCCCCCCCCCAGAAAAAGTGTCAAATCACTGAATCTGTGGAATAAAGGAATAAACAGAGGTTAATGAAGATCAGATTAATTTAGCCAGCTAATTCACGCTAATTAGTGAGTTCTGCATGCTTCCTGACAGTAGCTTGTTAACTGAAACCATGACAACAACTTCTGGTGCCTAGAGTGTGACTCACTTATAAAAAATAAATAATAAGCACTTCCAAATGGAAGAACAAGCACACAGCATTGTGCAAAATCCCTAAGGATGTACACCGGAAGAAGAATTACATTTTCATCAGAATAACAACCTCGGAGGTGTTAAATGGTCGAGTCCCGTCTGACCGCTGCGATTCTGTAATTCACACCTGTCAAACGTGCGGAAAAATAGTTTGCAGACATTTCCGATGCCGCTCGGATCATCAGATTCTCACCTCCGCCATGCCACGTGCTGATTAAACTGTCATGCCGGAGTGTTTTTGGAGTATTTTTAGTTCATGCTGTGGAAATGCGATGATATAGCAATGTCCGTAAACAAGAGATTTTTTTGGTTTTGTAATAATATTAATGAAAAGTCCTCAAAGCCGATCCAGTGTAACTATGGCAACAAGTACAAACAGTTTAGGTTTATGCCTGGCTTGTATTTATATTATTTATTTTTACACAGAATGAAATTCTATGCTGGCCATTTTATTAGGATTAATGTAATTTGTACAAATAAAGTCCCACGGTGGGTCTCCTTCAACTGATGTTGACATAATTAAACATAAATATCCTAAATATTGGAAGACCAAGATACTGCATATACACTATATGGTCAGAAGTATGTGGACACCTGTCATCACACCTATATGAGCTTGTTGGAGATCTCATTCTGACACCATTAACATGGAGTTTATGGCTGTAACAGTCTCCAGTCATAGATAACTGCATGCTTCCTAATTTCTATTTTGTTGTTACTGTTGTTTTTTATTTGAGAATAATTTGTTTGGCATTTGGATTTAATCCTTCTGTGCTTTATAAAATATTAAAAGGTATGTTTACGCTGTAAGCTTTATTTGGAAAGGATTTTGTTTTCAGATTGATATGGTGATGTTTAACACGTAACCCAGTTTCTTCAAAGGAAACTGTATTTTGTATAGTTTACAGGATTTTATCTCCCTAAAACCCACTGCTGAAAGGCTCAGAATAGACAAAAAAAAAAGGAGTTTACAGAAACATTTTTTTTGGTCCATTTCCATTTTTTTTAACACTTAAAAATCCAGGTGCAAGCTGATTGATTGAAATGTCCTTAACAGTGTTTCAAAATTCTTCATTCTGATTGTTTGAAAGGCAGCTGTGTGTAATCTTAAATCAGAAGAATGTCTGAGGCAGATCCAGATCCAAACACACTATTTACCACAGCCGTGGTGGACTGTTACCATGACAACAGGCATTAAAAAAAAAATAAAACCAGGCTGGTAAAATTAATATGTTTACAAAACACCTTATGCGACGTAACCATAGCAACAATCATACAGCAGCAGCCTATCAATATGTGAGGGGGTGGAGCTAGAAAGACAGATAAATAAAAGAATAAAGAAGTTTATAATTTTGTTATAATTTAATGATGCAGAAGTGAAGCATGCGGAGTAAGTATAGTATATTTTACTTAGAATTATTTTGATATATGTTTGATTATGTTTATACTTTATTTGAGTGTGATTGTATATCATTACTCTTTCTTAATTACATTTGAAAATGTATGTACTTTTTAACGTAGGATTCTTATCTAGACCGTTGAAGTACAAATCATTACAAATCCAGATGTTCTTTTCTTCTTTCTTCCAGACAACAACCGTGTGCTACGTGCATTTTATTTACATTTTATTTACATCGATTTAGAAAAACGTATCATACCGAGTCATCATCTCGCGTGACCTTCGTAATTTCTTGAGTTAGAAACATTTACTGTTTAATACTTTTAATACATTTAAAAGTAGAAAAATGTCTGACTTTGACGTGGCTGGATATTTAATTTTTTAACTGGGCAAATCCCTCAAAATTTTCACTTAAGTATAATTTCTCGGTACTGCCTGGCAGTGGGAGTGGCATTCATTATAATTCAGCTGAATGTTGTTGTTCTTCACCACCACTGAGACTCCATCACTGATCACACAGAACCCAAAATAAAATGTGTGTGTGTCTGTGTGTGTGAGTGTACGTGTATACACACTCACCAAACACAGTTCTAGCAGGAACGGATTCCCTGTTGAGCCAGAAGGAAACCTGTGACAGGATGACGGTCATGATGCATGGCAGATACGTCTGAATGACAAAGTAGCCAATCTTCCTTTTCAGGTGGAAGTGTGTCGTCATGACAACGTACTCGCCTGGGGACGAAGGGGTGGTAGATAGAGGGATGAGAGAGAGAACAAGAGCGTGGAGTGAAAATATTATTCAGACACAAAAAGACTGATGGCCTGAAAAAGACTGTGTTTAGATTATTAATAGAACAATGATGACTTTTATTAAGAGTTTATTAACACATTATTACATGTGTATAAAGAGAAGAGTAATAAAGAGTCATGGAGCATGACCGCTCTTTAATCAGATCCACAACAAGGCATAGATAAATGACAAATACACCAACCAACTGCTATGAACGCTCTATGCACACTGCATTCATAAAGCATTAAAGTGTGCTGTGTCGTTATATACCATTATGAGTCATATAAACACAAATCTTTTAATAGAGTTTCATTTGAGTGTGAATGTTCCTTTGAACTGCAAATATGCAAAAACAGGTGAGGTTATGGGGGGAAGGGGTAGGGGCAGGTTATGTTGTGAGGGTTTTTTTTTTTTTCTTCAGATTTGCATATTCATAGAATTCAAATTTCTTGATGAGTTTTTTGTGTTAGCGGCCAGAGTTTAAGTCCTGAGTCGGTCTCTACTCATTCATTCCCAGAATTCCACACTACAAACTCGGTCGCATGTTACATGATACGTGATTTAATGAGCCCTTTAATTAACCAAACCTTCAGTCATTAATTCCACCATCTCTCACCAGGCTCTGCTCGAGCGATGACTCCAACGTATTTTACTCGGTGATTGCGTTTCCAAAATGTTTTTAGGATGTTTGTTACTTA
>JAFFST010055781.1:136068-149094 GCA_022414735.1 Noturus placidus
TATTCGCATCAAGCTTTAAATCCTCTTATTCTATTGGTATATCTAGAAATACTGCTTAGGACTAAATCATTAAAATGATCTGCTATTAGAACTGTTTCAAGTTTGAAATTAGTAAAAAAATTATCTTATAATTGGAAACACTAGTAACATTTCGCTATATTCAAGTTTAATAGGAGAAAAAAATTAACAATAATCTGAAAGTCAGTTTTCGATATTATCTCCTAAAACAATGTCAAATTAATGAGAAACCCGGTGTAGAAGTAAAGGAGGAAATGCTGGAGTCTCAGAATGCACGGCTTGGTTAGTTAGAAATCTTTGAGCTGGCGAGCGCTGGAGATGGTGATGGAGATGACGGTGTTATCGCCGTGAACGCTTTTAAGCTTTGCAAGCTGATCTGTTTGAGCAGAGTAGAAGATGAATACAGATGAGAAGGTGAGACACCTGAACAGACTAAAGTACTAAAGCGCCGCCGCATCGTTCTCTTCTAAATCCCACTGCACCACTAGGACAACAGCATTGTGGGTAATGTTGGAAACCATTAAGCACGGTGAAAATAGACGAACATGTCTATTAAAGAAGTGTAAACTTCAAACTAAAAAGGCTTTAGTTATGAAATAAACGCTGAAGATCACATCAGTTATAAATATTAAGTGTCTGTACTGAGTGTAGATTTGTCCTTTTAACCCTTAGCGCTGTGATTAAAAAGTCGTTTTCTCTGACCCCCTCCGCAGAACGAACAGGTGGAAGAAAGAGGTTTTGTGTGCTTAAAGCACTAGAGCTCTTACAGCAGCATGAACGTGTACAGACTGAATAAACACACCGACGTGATGGCATCACAACACAAAGACCTTAAAGGACACAGCAAGGTCAAAGAGATTACAGAGCACTGAGTGGGAACCTACAGATCAGGGAGGAGCGATGACAGAGAGAGAGTGAGTGAGCGAGCGAGAGAGAGTGAGAGAGAGAGTGAGTGTGTGTGTATGAGAGAGAGAGACAGACAGTGAGAGAAAGGAGAGAGAGAGAGAGAGAGAGAGAGAGCAGAGAGAGAGATTGAGTGAGAGAGAGAGAGGGGAGAAAAACAGACAGAAATGCAGAATGATAGAGAGAGAAACAGACAGAGAAGGAGTAAATCATTCAGCATGAAATGTGAACATAACACACTAGCATCATGCATGGATTTTGAACATGTACACACACACACCCACACCCACACCCACACACAAACCTCTGAAATTGTGCCATTATTATAATCAGGTTTCAGAAACAGTCAAAACAAACTGATGAGCTGTGACAGAGAAATAAAGGCGTTTTGCAAGTCTGTGCTTTCTGAATGTCACTATGTTTATAAATGATCAGAAGACACGTTCATATGAAAATAAACTCACTGGCTTTTCATTTCACTCACTCACACTGAATATATTAGCCTTAAGAACAACAATCTGACAATAATTTGGGGGATTTTTATTTAAATATTTGCATTAATATCCCAATTACTCTTTAATCTTTTCACACTTAAGAACATGAAGCTCAAATAGGTTCATTTCTATAATTTGATTCAGTGTCAGAATCAGTGTCAGAATGAAAATAAGATTCAGTATCAGAATTTGATTCAGAATAAGATTCAGTGTCAGAATCAGATTCGGTGTCAGAATCAATGTCAGGATCAGAAGAAGATTCAGTATCAGAATTTGATTCAGTGTCAGAATCAGAATAACATTCAGCATCAGAATTTGATTCAGTGTCAGAATCAGTGTCAGAGTCAGATTCAGTGTCAGACTCAGATTCAGTGTCAGAATCAGTGTCAGAGTCAGATTCAGTGTCAGAATCAGTGTCAGAGTCAGAATCAGTGTCAGAGTCAGATTCAGTGTCAGAATCAGTGTCAGAGTCAGATTCAGTGTCAGAATCAGTGTCAGAGTCAGATTCAGTGTCAGAATAAGTGTCAGAGTCAGATTCAGTGACAGAATCAAATTCGGTGGCAGAATCAGAAAAACATGCAGTATCAGAATTTGATTGTGTCAGAATCAGAATTAGATACAGGATCAAAGGCAGGATCATAATCAGATTCTGTGTCTGAATCAGACACATGATCAGTGTCAGAATCAGATTCAGTGTCAGAATCAGTCAATATCAGGGGCAGATTTAGATTCAGCAAGTAAAGTGAAAGTCAGAATGAAAATTAGTCAAATACTCTCAAAATCTGACTTTATATCTTAATCTGAGTCAGTATCAGAACTGTGAAGGTCAGTATTAAGAATCACTTTACAGAATTGATTTCATGGAATTTTACTCTGTATTCACTAAGGAAATAAACAATTTTAACACGAAAATTAAAGCTGAGTAATTTTTTTTCACAGACATTTTTTAAAATAGATTTTGAGCATTTTTAACCTTTACCCACATAAACAATGCTGTGATCTCTGAATATATAGAGTATGAATATGCAGATTTGGAAACTTTATACCACATCCAGCCATCAGTCTCTAATAGTGTAACCTATCAGTGTAACATATCTAACACTAGCTAACTTTGATAATGTAGTTTATGAATGATGTCATGGTTACAGTCACAGAGAATAATAAGCATTGGTTTAGGGCAGTGATTAAATTAACATAAAACACAATGAACACCTGCCATTTTTATTTTTCATGATCATGTCATAACGTGACGCATAATAAAACTAAAACATAAAAACAACAGCACTGAGCAGAATGACACAAAAACCTCCAGGACAGAATACATGAACGGAATGCGCACACACACACACACACACACACACACACACACAGACGCACGCACACACACACACACACACACACACGCACACACCCCAGCAGCAATGTGAAAAGGAGTCATATGAAGCTGCAGGATGAGGAGAAGAATCTCATCCTGGCCAACATTAACATAATGCTAAAATTATGAGAAATCCTCAGCTGACTCCTCCACCCTGCACAGGCCACTCCGCCTCAAAGCAAATCCCCTGCGCAGGAATAATTAAACCCACACCCACTGCACAATACACTTCAGAGGAGTGAGGGATGGAGGGATGGAAGGATAAGTGAGTGTACCAGTGCACGTGTTTGAGAGCTGCAGCCATCTCCTGCTATAAAAAGATTGTGCAGCAACCCCATCTACAGGTCATCAGTACTGCAAAAGTGCAGCGCTCATGCACACGCTCACACACACACACACACACACACACACACACACACACACACACACACACACACACAGTCTCCATCAGTGCAGAACACCCTGCTGTTGCAAACATAACCTGGTGAGATCGTAATCATTTATGTTATTAGAGCATCACTTCTGCAACGCAAATGTGCTGCTGATGTCTGTGAATCAGTATCAGACTCAGATTAAGTGTCAGAGTCAGAATCAGATTCAGTCTCAAGATCGGAATCAGTTTCAGCGTTGGAGTCAGACTCAGATTCAGTGTCTGAATCAGTCTTAGATTCAGACTCAGTGTCAGAATTAGAATCAGACTCAGATTCTGTGTCAGAACCAGAATCAGATTCAGTGTAAGAATCAGACTCAGATTCAGTGTCAGATTCAGTGTAAGAATCAGACTCAGATTCAGTGTAAGAATCAGACTCAGATTCAGTGTCAGAATCAGACTCAGATTCAGTGTCAGAATGAGACACAGATTCAGTGTAAGAATCAGACTCAGATTCAGTGTCAGAATCAGACTTACATTCAGTGTAAGAATCAGACTCAGATTCAGTGTCACAATCAGACTCAGATTCAGTGTGTCGCGACGAACTAACAGCCAGCGCGCATTATAGGAAAGTTGCTCCTTCACCGATTGCTGCACAGGCACGAAGCGGACAGCCTTGCATCGAGCTCAACGACAACCAAAAGGCCCGTCATGATGGGGCGGAGCAGCCGACACAACAAAATTCCACCACTCAGCAGACAAGGGAAGGGTATAACAGGACGCATGACATGTTTGCGTCACTTCTCCTTAATTTTTCCGACAGCCATACTTCGACATTTTTTTCTAATTGCTCTCTCTCTCACTCTGTGTGTGTTTCTTTCTAGAACGCTCGGGTGCAGACGAGGACGCAATTGGGTGAGCTTGCATGCGGCGTTTACCGACGGCACGAGAAAGCCCTCACGCTTCAGGGAAGGCCTGACACGCCCTGGAGAACGCTGCCACACCAGCCTCACACAAACTGTCACACACTCACACCCCCGCGCACCTCCTCACTTCCGACATAACCCGAGTAAAAAAAAATAAAGTTAATCCCTTGATCACTGCATCCAATGTCTCCTGCGTGTCTATGCTCCGCCCCTCACGGGCTATTTCTCTACAAGTGTTAGTATCAGAATCAGACTCAGATTCAGTATCAGGATCAGAATCAATTTCATGATCAGATTCAGTGCTAGAATCAGAATCAGATTCAGTGTCAGGATCAGACTCAGATTCAGTGTCAGAGTCAGAATCAGATTCAGTGTCAGGGTCAGAATCAGATATAGTGTCAGAGTCAGAATAAGATATAGTGTCAGAGTCAGAATCAGATAAAGTGTCAGAGTCAGAATCAGATTCAGTGTCAGGATCAGAATCAGATTCAGTGTCAGGATCAGAATCAGATATGTCAGAGTCAAAATCAGATATAGTGTCACAGTCAGAATCAGATTCAGTGTCAGGATCAGAATCAGTTTCAGGATCAGAATTAGTGTAAGAGTCAGAATCTGATTCAATATCAGAATTAAAATCATCATCTAATGTCTAATAGCCTAATATCACTATCGTTAACAGTAACTATGTTAGAAAGTCTGTTAGCTACCTGCTAATAAAGGAGCTCACATTAGTTACATGAGTAGGATTTCCATCTCAGAATCATCACATTCTTCTCCCTGATTTATTTAATAGCAGGCAAACTTTTTCATTTTTAAAGTCACCATGTCAACCTTCGTCTTCTCACTAATCCAGATTGCTAGCAGGATTAGAAGTCACATCATCAGCACATCATTATCCAGTAATAATTTGCATGCCAGCTGTGACTGGTTCCAAACTGTTAAGTCTTTGTCGTGACATCACAGACTGAGTTCATGTGTAGCCCGGCACCCAAATCAAACTCATACAGAAGACCTGAGTTTTAGATTGTATTTACATTCCTGTGTTATATCATATCATCCACATATCTGAGTTTTTCTCTTTCATGCTAAATAAATGAGGAAATTTGTCCTCCATGGTGGCAGACATGATAGTAAACCCACGACCTTGTATTGCCATAACCTTGTTATAATGATGTTATAACCTTGTTCGGCCGTTACGGGAGCACTTCTGGAATGTAAATGTTAAATCTGTAACCAATAAAAACTGGATTAAATTGTGTAGATATGGCTCAGTCTGAAGAAACTCTAGCAGAAAAAATTGACAGAGTAATCGATCAGATCTAATGTCTAATCCATGTCTTGTAAAACAGCATTCTCCTCACGCGACCACATTCCAAAACTACTTCCTATTTATAGATCTTGTTTAGTCTTCAGTGAAAAACAGTGATAGGAAATGAAAACGTGACATTAAACAACATCATATTTCAGGTTTTTTTTTTTTTTTAACAGGATGTACAGTACGTATCAGCAGAGATGTGATCCGAGTCTCGTCCAAGTTTCGCTCGAGGACCTGCATTATCACAGCAGGGGGTCATTTCTCTGCCGTCTTCATGACCCATAACATTAATTTAATCACACGCCTGTGGGACACAAACTTCTCAGCTATGATTCAGGTGCAGTTTCACTGTGACAGATAAAGCCTTTACCTGAAGAGAAATCGAATAGATTTCAATCACTACTAAATCCAAGCACAGACTAAATCCAAGTCAAAATGTTTTACTTCATTTCCTCTTTGTATAGATCTTCTAAACATCTTCTAAACAAATGCAAATACAGATACGAATAGTATGAACGCTATTGTATACAACATAAAAAGATACCCAAGATCGGTATAAGGCCAACATCTGCAAAAACAATTATAAATAAATAAATAAATTTATTAAAGGTTTTCATAGGGAAAAAAGAATCTGGTCCTGTAACAAATTAAAAAGATTGGAATTAAATTTGGAAAATATCTTTTTTTATTCACTTACATATAAAGAGACTTGATTATATTATTTCATTAATAGGATTGATTTTTGTTATCCCTATGACCCTGAAGGAAAGGATAAGCAGTATAGAAGATGGATGGATGGATGGATGGATGGATGGATGGATGGATGGATGGATTTTTATTATAATTTTGTTTTAATTAAATGACCAAAAGTATGTGCACCCCTGAACATCACACCCATACTGGATGTAGTTCTTCAACAAAGTATGTAGCACACAATTGTATAGAACGTCTCTGTATACTGTAGCATTATATACAATTTCCCTTGAACTAAGAGTCCCAAACACTGTTCCAGCATTACACAAAGTGCACAAAGCGAGCTCCATGAAGACGTGGTGTGTGAAGGTTAGAAGAAGTTAGAAGAACTCGATTGTCCTGCTCAGAACCCTGAGCTCAACCCCACTGAACACCTTTGGGATGAACCGGAACTGGAGTCTCCTCACATCAACATCAGCACCTCAGTAACGCTCTTGTAGCTGAATGAACACAAATCCCCATGGCCACGCCATGAAATCTAGTGGAAAGCCTTCGCAGAAGAGTAGAGTACATTATAACAGCGAAGGAGGAATCAATCTGGAAGGAGATGTTCAACAACAAGTGCATGTGGGTGTGATGGTCAGGGGTGCAAAGCCGTTGTTTTGTGGACGTCGTATAAGTCAGATTCTGAATCTTCCCATTTTCCGTTCTTAACAGCAAAACACACACACACACACACACACACACACACACACACAAATATGGGGCGGCTGTGGCTCAGTCGGTAGAGCGGTTTATCCAGTAATCGTGGAGTTGGTGGTTCGAATCCCGGCCCGGGTGATCCCATGCCGAAGTGTCCTTGGGCAAGACACTGAGCCCTAAGCTGCCCCCGATGGCAAGCTAGCACCTTGCATGGCAGCTCTGCTACCATTGGTGTGTGAGTGTGCTCTCATTTGTAAGTCGCTTTGGATAAAAGCGTCTGCTAAATGAATAAATGTAAATGTAAAATAAAGGTCACTACCCAGGTGGAAACAGCTAAAATACGTCAGAAATATGTCATCATTGTAGTTGTACAGACATGTGCAGGTTGATAGAATGACATGCACTTTTGTCTCAAACCCATGTAGACAAATTCTGGGCTGTGAACATCTGCATGTTTTATTAAGAATGACCACAACGTGAAAGAAATTGGATGACATTCTGATAGAAACAGCGGTGACTGATGAGTGATGGATGAACAAAGATATTGTGGACTCAACATATTTACTTAATTTATCAACCTGGACACTGACATCTCCAGAAGGTTGTCAATACATTTATCCTTACTTCCGGGTCAGAATAGACAAACTGTCAAAATACACACCTTCTGTAGGCCCATAAAGCATCTGAAGCATCATGCTCAGAGTAAAGATTAGCCACGGCCACATAAGCCGAGGTTGTTTTCTGTTTTTTTTTTTTTTATTGAACAGGTGATACATATATTCCAGGAGGCTGAGTGGCTGATTTATTTTTTTTAAAACTGGTTTTCAGGATTTAAATCCAAATGCAGGTACAGACCGTGTCATAACGTCTCACCCCTACTGTCCACACACGAGCTAGCAGACAGTGCGGATGGATTAGTATCACTCTGATTAACAGGTGATCTGATGATCTGATCTGATGATCAGACTATAGGCCAGTTACGCTCTCTGTATGTGGTAATACAGACGTTCCTCGGAAACCCAAATATAAAAATACAAAAATACTGCAGTGGGATTTGTTTTTGATGGTTATTGAAAATATCTGTACATCATTTGTGTTCTAAAAACAAAAAATAAAAATGTATACTGTACAGCACTGTGCAAAAGTCTTAGACAAGCTTATAAAAAAAAATAATACAAACTTGTGCAATGAGTGCAACAGCTAAACAGCTCATTTCCTTATAAAACACCACACGTTATACCTGAGAGTACTAATTTTTAAGCAGCTCTTTTGGTGAACAGTTCAGTAAATAGTAGAACGATGCAACGAAAAAAAAAACACATGACTTTTGCGTTTAAAGATTTCACATGTATTTCCATGTCCTTTTTGTATTTATCATACTTATTACTAGATAGCGTGCTAGATGCTAACACGGTAGAATGATACAACAGCAGTACGAGTCATGGTAGAGTAGCTTTTCTAGATAGTAGAGTAATTCTTTAGACGCCAAGGAAACAATATCATTAATGGACATTTCATGATTTAGGGCGGACAAAAATTGTCATTTCATTCAACATTATCCTAATCACTGCGATGGACTGGCACCCTGTCCAAGGTGAACCCCGCCTTGTGCCCGATGCTTCCTGGGATAGGCTACAGTTTCCCCATGACCCTGAAAAAGGAGTAAGCGGTAGAGGAAGGAAGATTATCCTATTCACCCCACAGCGCACTACTGAAATGTGTTGCTCAAGATGGAGATTTACTTTTGATATATTAGGGCTTCAGATTTCAGGCTTCAGTGTTTATTTTTTATTCATTTTGCATGACCCTGAGAACAGTAATTCTAATTCAGTTTAGAAAGTTTTCTCGTCTAAACCAGGACACTTGAAGCCACGCCCTTTTTATTTGAGTTCCTGCAATATTACGCAATAATTTTCCACTGCCTTCATAACCCAAATTCAATCACGTTCACTGTTTACCTATCAACCCCCAACACAGAGATTAATATAAATCAGATTGCACCTTCACTCCGGCAGCACGTCGTGCAACTTCCAAACATTTCTTTACTCGTTTGACCTACCACAAGTCCGCATTATCTTTGTGCATATTAAAATAAAATCAATGGACCGTTATACTACCAATCTATTCTTTAATCCCGGCTCAACAGGAAGCAGGAAGTACCCTACTGCCATCAGTACAAAGTCATACATACCAATGGCTATAAGGAGATTAGAAATTATTTTCCATGTTCGACGTCATCAGTGTTGTAACACGTAAGTAAGAACGTACCTTTTGCCAAGAACGCTGACCACCAGTAACCAGGCCCAAATCCATGCCGCTCCCAGTCGAACCCACATCATTCCTGAAGAATGCCTCTTCACTGGAGAGAGGAAACAAAGTGCACATTATGCAAAAATTTTGGTGAAATAATGAAAAAAATACCCCTGAATGATCATCACTATAGACCTGAGCAATGATATTTCCATATCCAAATATCCAAGATGGAGGTCATGACAACAGAAAAAACTATGGACTAAGGAACTAATAGGGAATTAGGAGATAAAACAGAAGCTCTGGGATTCAGAGGGAATACGACAGACCTAGGGAATGAGTTGGGAACTAGGGAACTTGAAAAATAATAGGGAATGTAGTAAGAATGTGTGGTTTTAGGAGAAATAATAAGGAACAGGGGGATTAAGTAGAATCTAGTGAACATAGTGGAAATTTTAAGGAAGTATACTGTAGGATATACCAGGAAATGGGAGAACTAGAAATACTAGAACTACTAAAGAAGTAGAATTCGTATGAGAAATACTGAGAAATATTTAAACTGATACAGAGAATAATAGAAGAAATACATTTAGAGAAATATTAAAGAACTGGGGTTCACTAAAGAATTAGGAAATAAAGTAGAATCTAGGGAACCCAGGAGAAATTTTAAGGAACTATAGAATATACCAGGAACTAGGGATCCTAGAAATACAACTAAAAAATTCTAAGGAATTATCATTCTTAAAATAATAATAAGGATCTGGTTTCTCTAGTAGACATTTTAAAGAACTACTGTATATGATTTAACAGAAACTGGGGGACATAGAAATACCATAAATACTAAAGAACCGGAGGTTTTGGAGAAATATTAGGGAACAAGGGTATACAGTAGAAACTTTAAGAAACTACACTATATACCAGAAATTCTAAGGAACTGTCATTCTTAGGGGAGAAAATAAGGAACTGGATGCCCTAGTAGACAATTAAAGAGCTATATGATTTAACAGAGATTGGGGGACCTAGAAATACTAATATTAGAAATACTAGTGAGCTAGGGAATAAAGTAGAATCCAGAGAAATTTTAAGGAACTTTAGGATAGACCAGGAACTGGGGGACCCTGAAGAAAATGTAAGGATCTAGGGCTCTTATGAGAAATACAACGGAGCTAGGAGAGAAAAATAATAACCAATATGACAAAAGGGCACGGATTTAGAAAACAAGTGAATTAGGAACTAGAGGATATACTTTGGGCCTTGACTAGAGAACTACAGAATTTACTAATAATTACTGAATGATTCTGTACTGTATATGAGGAGATCAAAAGGAAGGAACTGATGCAATATAAAGTAAATAAGGAAATATGGAACTTTGGAAAAATACAAAAAAATTAATGAATAATCTAAGGATTAGGCCACGCCCAGTTCAGGTTTAAATCCCAATACACATACAGAAATAGCGAGTGGTGTTGCGTCACTGTGTTTCTGATCCATCATGTTTCATCCCATCAAAGTTAAATGTTCAGAGTTTCTCCTGAACTATTGAATAACATCAGCGCAACATCAGCGCATCTCTACGATTACATTTTCGTGAACTCTGCATAAAATAATCATATCCAGATTTTAGCAGAGTTAAAGGCCTGTGTGACCAGTAGGTCCACTCTTCTCACCTAACACACCCTGATGTCCTGGTAAAACCCTCATTCGCCACAACATGCGATGTGTGTAACAACATCGACTTATTATTCTATCAGTGCCTTAAAATTTTCATTAAAATTATGCCTATATTTCACTCCACTCTCAGAAAAACTGAGTACTAAACTGACTAATCTGCACTATTACTACTGCAGTTTCAACATTTTAGATTTTACCTGTGAATGTTCTGCACCTTAAAAATGATTAAAAACACATAACTGAACCTTAGGGACCTCTCTTGTAGCTTGAATTAGCCTGTAGAGTAATAATCTAAAGGTACACTACATACACCTTTCCAGGTAAAAGATACACAGTGACAGCTAGAGAGAGAGTGATTAGTAGTTCATTAACAGTTTTCTGTGCAGTTTCAGTTAGAATATAAATAATATTCATATTTTACTCAGAAATCTAGACCATGCAATGTTAATGAGTCTTATAACACACAACACAAGTTAATCTACTGAATAAAGTGTAGTATATCATATACATACTGAATATCAGTTTATCAGACATGCGTCTGATGTCAAGCTGATGTTTCCTCAACAACAACAACAACACCACCACCACCACCACCAACAACAACAACAACAACAACAACAACAACAATAATAATAATAATAATAATAATAATAATAATAATAATAATAATAATAATACTCCTTGCTGTTAGTGCCACAGCTCCCTGACACACACTTTCCAACACAAATGATTTTATGGTTTATTTAGGACTAACAGAAAGAGTGGAGAAATGCTACATTTAGCAAGACCAAGCTGCACATTCATGCAATGAGACAACCATTTGCATGCACTTATTCAACACATGCGCGCGCACACACACGCACTCGTTTTTTTCCACTCCAGGATTAAAAGATGACCAATAACAGTGTTATGAAAGCACCAGAGCTTCTCGATTCTCTCCACATCCCTGATAAAACAAGGCATGTCACTGGGGAGTGACTGCAGTGCCAAAATGATGACTGAGTCAGTGCAAATACACTCACTCACGCACACACACACACACACACACACACACGCACGCGCGCACGCACGCGCACAGACGAAAAGACTTGAGAACACATGTGCATTAAATTAGAATATGCACCTGCCGAAATATCTAAAAATCCTGCCTTTCTTTCCATCACTACTGCACGCGGATTTGGAGAATTTAGTCAATGCGGGGATTAAATCCTGAAAATCCCCAGAGATTCGATACTCAACATTTCTGTTTCCTCCTCATCATGCACGAGTCGAGTGAACATGGAGGAAATTAGATGATTTTTTTTTTTTTTAAGAAAAGAAACAGAAATGTTGTTCTGCGCGCATTTTACGCGCATTAAGTTGGCACGCGACGACGTGCGATTAAAAGCACCTGTACGCGGTGTCAGACTAACACTTGAAGGAACCCGTGCTGGTAGAACATGCATGTGCATGCCATCGCAGTTTAGAGCCAACACAAAATGCACACGCGCGCGCACACACGCACACGCACAGCAAAGAAAAATCCCCGCTATTCATTTCCATCACTGCTTTAGAAGGAAAGCATGTTTTTTTTTTTTTTTTTTTTTTTTTTTTGGATATCAATTGAATTTAAAATGCCTCCCGCTTCTGACTTTAATCCTCCATCATCAACCCCATCACCAACCCATCCACCCTTCCTTCTTTCCTTCTTTCTCCAATAAATCCCCCGTGCACTTACAGCACGCAGCTGAAGCGAGTACTCTTCTGCAGTGTGGCGAAAAATTTCCAACAAATCTCAGCTGCAGTTTTTACATCAAGGCAGCAGGAGAAGGACGAGAAGAAGAAGCCGCTTGTTCTGTTGCTCTTGCTGTTGATGATGAAGAGAAGGAGGGTGACGAGGATGCTGATGATAAAGATGACGATGATGAAGGTCTACGCGGTGATGGAACTCTCTCTCTCTCTCTCTCTCTCTCTCTCTCTCTCTCGCTCTGTCTCTCTCTCTCGCTCTCTCTTCGCCCCGCAAGATCGCGGTGTAGCTGCGGGGGAAAAGCACCGCGGTGTCGCTGCCCAGTGATGCTCCTCTCCACCGGGACAGCGCGGAATGCTGCTGCTGCTGAGTGCGTGCGCGCGTGTGTGTGAGTGTGTGCGTACGCGCGTGTGTGCGTGTGTGTGTGTTTGTGTGCGTGCGTGCGCGTGTGTGTGTGTCTGGGCAAAACCGGATGTGAAATAAGCTGTGACTTCATGCCAGGGATATATATTTTTTTTTTATTCCAAGACTGCAGCTCGGTGACTGATGTAACCCCTCTCTCTCTCTTTCTCTCTCTCTCTCT
>JAFFST010055781.1:155614-165693 GCA_022414735.1 Noturus placidus
TGATTCTTCACAAAAAATTACAGTTTTATATCTTTATGTTTGAGGCCTGAAACGTGGCAAAAGGTCGAACAGTTCAAGGGGGCCGAATACTTTCGCAAGGCACTGTATATAATGTCAAGTTTACAGATGCAAGTTTACATTTTTACAGATGTTAAAAATGTATTATCTCTGCTCGTTATCACACCACAACATGAGCTGATTTGTCAGATAAATGAACATGAAGCATTCATTCGAGTTATTATATTAGTTTACATGTAGAGATCACAGTGACGCATGACAGCGAAAAATGACTTGCAATAATCCAGAAAACAGGTTAAAATAAATGCTAAACCCCTAAAAACACAAGTTCATAACAAGAACTACCCCTGTATGATTGGATATAATCAGAGCATGTGTGTGTGTGTGTGTGTGTGTGTGTGTGTGTGTGTGTGTGTGTCTCCTTTTATGTTATTTATGAAAGTACAGCATGTACCGTGTTAGTGGATTATGCTATAAGAGAATTTGACTCACTCGGGTCAATAGTTCAGATTTTTCTCTATTATTTGCAAGCGTTTTATTTAAATGAGCGCACGCTGAGCTGTGTATAGATCCACACCGACACATCGGGTTATTTTACAGACAATCCTGAAGTCATGTGGTGTACGTGTGTGTGTGTGTGTGTGTGTGTGTGTGTGTGTGTGTGTGTGTGTGTGTGTGTGTGTCCTCCGTACTGCCCCATTACACCACACTGTGTATTATTATGCCAACAGAACTGTGATCCCCCCCCCCACACACACACAGACACTCACACATTTTTATTGTATTGTTCCTCTTAATGGACCACATGAATGACGCTCTGTATAAATTCTGCTCTGTCTCGGTGTATAGTTCTATAGTGTGTTAGTGTTAATGTTAGTTTTAATATTAATGTCTCACTTCTGTCTCACTCTGTCTGGCGTCTTCATTCACAACCGACACGCATTAACACCCTCGCATAACCACATCCAGAGTTTCCCAACCGATGCCTTGCCGAGGCTCGCAGCATGATAATGCAGAATTAACACCTACAACACGAGAGTTAATTCTCCGCTCTAAGTGTTCGTTCACAGCCGTAATTAAAAACCCACAGTGTACATTTAACACCTACAGCAATGAACTAACACCTAGCAAGCTCGTTTAAGACTTGTGCTGAGTTTACTACAGTATTGTGTTATTGTGGAAATGTTAAAATATCACCTGAGTAGGTGGTGTTTAAATGTTATAGAGATTTTAAAAAAAAATCTCTCGTTCAACTCCTAAAGATCTTTTTTTGTGGTTCTGCAGTTCCATAATTACTCTTCATAATGTGTCTATAAACATTACTATTTCATGAAGCATAATAAAAATCAAATATTTCAAGTGACATGATAAGAGCAGTTATAATCTTATGACATTATGTATTAGTTAGTTCTCAGCTCTGTGGCATTCTGGATCGTGATTGGATCAGGAGGTGTAGACTAAGTTTCCATAACAGCAGCTCTGACTGTAGCACAGCTGCACATCGCAGGTTTATATTAATGTTCTGGTTCTAGTACAGTAACGGCTCATTCACAGGGACGACGCGGGCGCTCCACTAAAAATAAGTAAATAAACAATTGTAAATTGGTAATGTCTTCTGTAAGGAGAAATGTGTTTATTTACAGTAACATGTATGGAAGGAGTCTCCAGCGTCAGCGCTGTGTAACAGTCAGAGGTAAAGCTGTAACTTTATGTTCCCTTTAAAGGGAATTCCACGTTGTGTTTAGCATAACTCTATGGGAGCACCCTCGCGCGTGACCGGCATCTGAAGCTTGTGTAAAATCATGCCTATTTATAGGCCTGCCATGATCAGGTGACGTGACATTCTCTTGCTCTGTCTTCCGGGTTCGGCTCTCTGCTGGCTTTTGCAGCTCGCGTTGCGACGCATCCTTCCACTATGGAATGCCAAAAAAATTATAATAAATAAACAAATAAATAAAATATACACAATTAAAAAAATAATAATAATAATTCCTCTCTAACGCCGAGGAGCCAGAAAGATGTGCTATAAACTGAGAGCAGCATATAAAAAGCTACTTGAAGTGATTACTAAGCCTGGATGAGCTTTTTTCTCCCCACTGAAAGTGAATCCTTCACACTACAGAAACGTCGCGGTTATGCATGTAACCCTGTTCCCCGAGAAGGGAACGAGACTTTGCATTTAGAATAACAGTGTGGGAAGCGCCCTTTCATGCGTGACCAATACTTGAAGCTTGTGTAAAATCATGCCTCTACTTATAGGCCTGCCATGATCAGGTGATGCGGCAATTAAGCGCGTCGCATGACGCTCCTATTATCTGAAGCAAAGACGCAATTCACAGGCCTGCCCTGATATGACAAAGCTATGCAATGTCTTGTTCCCTTCTCAGGGAACAGGGTTACAGTGGAAGGAAAAAGTATTTGATCCCATGCTGATTTTGCACGTTTTCACACTGACAAAGACATGATCAATCTAAAATTGTAATGGTAGGTTTATTTGAACAGTGAGAGACAGAATAAGAACAAGAACATCCAGAAAAACGCATGTAAAAATTTTTATAAATTAATTTTCATCTTAATGAGGGTAAAAAGTATTTCTCATTAAGAAAGATTTCTGGCTCCCAGGTGTCTTTTATACAGGTAACGAGCTGAGATTAGGCGCACACTCTTAAAGGGAGTTCTCCTAATCTCAGTTTGTTACAGGTATAAAAGACACCTGTCCACAGAAGCAATCAATCAGATTCCAAACTCTCCACCATGGCCAAGACCAAAAGCTCTCCAAGGATGTCAGGGACAAGATTGTAGACCTACACAAGTCTGGAATAGCTACAAGACCATTGCCAAGCATCTTGGTGAGAAGGTAACAACAGTTTGACGGTGTGATTATTCGCAAATGGAAGAAACACAAAAGAACTGTCAATCTCTCTTGACCTGGGGCTCCATGCAAGATCTCACCTTTGGAGTTGCAACGATCATGACAACAGTGAGGAATCAGCCCAGAACTACACGGGAGGATCTTGCAAATGATCTCAAGGCAGCTGGGACCATAGTCACCAAGAAAAGAATTGGTAACACAGTACGCCATGAAGGACTGAAATTCTGCAGCGCCCCTGCTCAAGATAGCACATACATGCCTGTCCGAAATTTGACAATGAACATCTGAATGATTCAGAGGACAACTGGGTGAAAGTGTTCTGGTCAGATGAGACCAAAATGGAGCTCTTTGGCATCAACTCAACTCGCCGTGTTTGGAGGAGGAGAAATGCTGCCTATGACCCCAAGAAAACCATCCCCACCGTCCAACAAGGAGGTGGAAACATTATGCTTTGGGGGCGTTTTTCTGCTAACCGGACAGGACAACTTCACCGCATCAAAGGCACAATGGACGGGGCCATGTACCGTCAAATCTTGGGTGAGAACCTCCATCCCTCAGCCAGGGCATTAAAAATATCAAGTAATTACTAAGTCATTACCAAGTACTAAGTCATGTTTTGCGAGGGGTCAAATACATATTTAACTCATTAAAATGCAAATCAATTATAACATTTTTGACATGCGTTTTCCTGGATTTTTTTGTTGTTATTCTGTCTCTCACTGTTCCAATAAACCTACCATTAAAATTATAGACTGATCAATTCTTTGTTAGTGGGCAAACATAGAAAATCAGCAGAGGATCAAATACTTTTTTCCCCCACTGTACATGCGTAACTCCGACGTTCCCTTTCGAAGGGAACTTCGACGTTGTATTTAGCATAACAGTATGGGAACGGGAATACCCACTCCATCTTCCGAGGGTACGGCCTGTTCAACAAGACCCAAGCCCGAGGGTCACTGCAAGACACTCGAGCCCGGGGTGGAAGGAATATCCAGGCTGTAATAATGAGTGAATGTGTGTGGCATAGACCATCCTGCAGCAGCACACACATCCTGCAAGGATACCCCTTTGGACAAAGCCTTTGTGGAGGTGACCACCCTATTGGAATGAGTGCTTATGCCTAGAAGCATGGCAAGACCGTGCGCCTCATATGCCATAGAGATTGTGTCTACTATCCAATTAGAGATGCACTGCTTTGACACAACATCACCTTTACTGTCGCCACCAAAGCAGACCAGCAGCTACTACGATTTACGTCACTGGCCGGAGTGGTGGACATAAATATAGAGAGCCCATACTGGACACAGCAGGTGCATCCTCTCTTGTTCCGGTGTGAGGAACGGAGGGGGGCAGAAAGCCTGCCACACCACAGGGTGGGAAGCTGATGTAGGCACTTTAGGAATATAATCTGGCCTAGGAAACAGGAAGGCCTTGGCTAATCCAGGGGCAAAGTAAAGGCAGGAAGGGGCAACAGAGAGAGCTTGTAGATCTCCCACTCACTTGAAAGATGTCAGGGCCAGTAGAAGAGCTACCTTTAGAGTCAAAAGCTTCTCAGAGGCTGACTCTAAGGGCACAAATGGGGCTCCTGACAAACCTTCCAAGACCACAGACAGGTCCCAGGAAGTTATGCGTGGCCTGCAAATGGGCCTCATCTGTCTGACACCACGCATGAACGTCGAAGTTAGAGGATGTTGCCCCACAGAGGCTCCATCAACAGGGGCATGGCTGGCCGAAACAGCAGCCATGTACACCCTGATTGTAGAAGGAACCAACCCTGCTGAGAAATGTTCTTGTAAGAACACCAGGTCTGTAACTATTGCGCAGTTCACTGGGTCTAGCTAACGTTCCTCACACCACAAGACAAAAAGCCGCCACTTGAGCGCATACAATTTCCTTGTGGATTGTGCTCTAGCATTTAACATGGTCTCTACAACCTCAATTGTGAGACCAGAATCTATGAGCTGGTGCCCCGCAGGTGCCAGACCCACAGTTTCCATAGTTCTGGCCGAGGGTGATAAATCAACCCTCCGGCTTGAGACAGTGGATCCCTGCGGATGGCAATCTCCCAAGGAGTATTGTCAAGCAGGGGAATTATCTCAGAGAACCATATTCAAGCTGACCAATAAGGTGCTACTAGCAGCAGACGTAGATGGTCTTGGCGAACTCTCGCTAGAACTTGTGGGAGCAGAGCGATCGGGGAAAAGCATATAGAGGTGACCTCGGCCACATGTGCACCATGGCGTTCACCCCAATGGTGTGGGAGGAGTAAGGGCAAACCACAGTGGGCAGTGTTTTGTCTCCTCGGAAGTGAATACATCCATTTCCGCTTGGACTCCACCAATTGTGGATGGAGCCTCCAACCCCCAAGCCTCAGGCCCTGCCTCGATAGGATGTCTGCCCTTACAATCCGGCTGCCCGGAATGTACATTGCACTCACTGACAAGTGAGTTTACCTCTGCCCAGAGAAGGATAAGTTGTGCCTGCTTTAATAGGGGGCCTGAACACAACCCTCCCTGGTGGTTGATATATGAGACCCCTGCTGTGTTGTCTGACACAGCTAGCACATGGTGACCTCTCAATTGAGGAAGAAAAAATTTCAGTGCTAGGAATACGGCCCGAATCTCTAGGCGATTTATATGCCACTCGAGATGAGGGCCACTCTAGAGACAGTAAGCTGGACAGCCATTTAAGACTGCACCCTAGCCCATGATTGACGCGTCTGTCATTACCATCTTGCGGTAAGGAGACGCCCCTAGAGTGTGATGCGAGACTAGAAACTACGGGCACCTCCAAATACTCAGAGCACGTAGGCATTGCTGCGTGACACTGATAACCCTGAGGTTTCATCCTTGGATGAAACCCCCGACTTTTCAGCCACCACTGGAACCGTCTCATGTGCAATTAGCCCAATGATATGACGTTAGCTGCTGCTGCCATAAGGCCCAACAGTCTCTCGTACAAACTGAAGGGGATGCCCAGACCTACTGTAGCTTTATCTTGCTCAAAGTTGATTGGATCGATCCTACATGTGTTGGGGATAGAAATGCCCTTCATCATAGTAGAATCCCATATAACCCCTAAAAAAGTCCTCTGCACTGGAGAAAACATACTAGAATTAACCAGTCATCCAGGTAGTTTGGTACACGGATGCCCTGGAGTCACAAAGGAGCCAGAGAAGCATCCATGCACTTTGTGAAGCTGCAAGGGGATAAAGCTAGCCCAAAGGGAAGAACCCGAAATTGGTATGTGTTGTCTCCAAGCTCAAACCTCAGGAACTTCCTGTGAATGGGCGATATTCCTATTCAGAAATATGCATCTTTCAGATCTATCGTCACAAATCAGTCCTCGGACTGAATCTGTGGCATGATAAGTTTGAGCATCAGCATTTTGAACCTGTATGTCCGAAGAATACAGTTCAGATGACGCATATCAAAGATTGGCCGCAGACTCCCATCTTTTTTATGGACCAGGAAATAACGGCTGTAAAAACCTCCCTTAGGGAATGGGGTTAGTTCTATAGGGAATGTTCTATGGCCCCTTTGTCCAAAAGGGGACTTACTTCCTGTGCTAACGTCAGGCTCTGGTCTGTGCTGACTACTGCGGTGAGCACTCCTCTGAACCGGGGGGGTCGAGCTATAAACTGGACCCGGTAACCCTTCTACGGTAGACAGAACCCATGTGGACACATTTGGCAGTGGATTCTCACGCTGCCCGATGGTCTTTTAGTGACGTTAACTATTCCACATTCTATTGGAGGGAAAGCATCAGATTTTTTTGCCCTGTGACAGCTCGCTGACCAGAGAAGGCTGAAAATGTGGGATGGCCTTGGCCAGGGCAGGCCCTACAGTAGCACTGGAGGCTATCTCCCCTAACAACCATATGTCCCCTCATACGTCCCTCCGTGGCCCATCAGGACCATTCCTACCTTGCTGCCTTTTATGATCATTCTTAGATTAGGCCTTTTAGATGGCTGTGGCCACACTCACCTTTTGCGCATCCCTCTCACTAGCGCTGACCCAGGCTCCACTCATGGACGGGGAAGGAACTGATTGAATGCTGCCATTAGCTGTTTTGCCTCGCAAACCTGTCGACGTTGGCATTAACTGCACCGTCAAACAGGTTTAATAGGGGAGTTCAGCATGGAGACCTTATCTTCATCCCCCATCCCTGAGAGTTTGGGCCATAGGTGCCTCTCTGCCACAACCAGGCTACCCATTGAATGGCCGATATGATGGGTCGTATGAAACAAAACATATGATGGGTTTGTTTGGTTGCCTGGAGAGATAAATCTGTGGCACAGCGCAGCCCTGCCACTGCCTTGGGCCCAGTTCCCTCCCCAGTATCAAGCTCGCTCAACATGTCTGCTTGGTAGGCCTGCAACACTGCCATTGTATGCAGTGACCCACAATTAAGACCCACTGCTGCATAGGCTTTTCCCACCAATGCCAAGGTGGCCTTACATGGCTTAGAAGGTAAAGTTGACCTCCCTAAATTACCTGCTGTTGATGAAGAGAGGTGGCTCGAAAGCGCCTCCTCCACCTTTGGCATGGCTAAATAGCCGTGCCGCCCACTCCCTATGATGGCTGAGTAATCAGACGTTGTGGGGTTATAAACACGGCTAGTGTATGGTTTTTATACAGAAGCGTGATATCTCATCATGCACTTCTGGAAAAAATGGGAGTTTTCTGCTGTGTAAGGGAGATTTATATTTATTTTCACTGGAGAGGAAGCACTCATCCAGCCTGCTTCGAGCCACTTCCTCTTCCCTGGGTCATTCTATATTAAACTTTTCAGTTGCCCTTGTAATCACGTCAAGCAGCTCTTATATGCTAGATAGCTGCTGTCGGTTTTTGGTACAGTGGCAACCTTTATCGACTCCTCGGTGTCAGTGAGGGTGTTTTGGCTTTCCATAGGGGAAGGAGGAGTCGCGATGCGAGCTCCAAAGTCAGGCGGAGAGCCGGACCTGGAAGACAGAGCAAGGAGTCTCCTGCTCCTCTTCCAAATCCATACGAGACCCCCATGACCATAGTTGGCAGCCTCGGCAGCCAATCGTGAAATGTTCACAATGCTGACAGTCAGACCCCTTGAGCGCTGCTGTTGCATACTTTACGCCCAAGCACTTCACATAGAAAGCGTGTACGTCTCCTCCCATGATGAAATGGGAGCAAGGCGTAACACACTTTCTGAATTCGTTCTCACTCATTATTCCCCTTTCTTTTCTGTTCTTTTTTTTCTAAAAAAAAAAGGGTAGGAAAGTTTAGAGATTTTGAGAAAAAATAGAGTAGAAAGTAAGCGTTTTATGTCCCAAAAATAACAGACATGCAGTCTCGCTGAAGATAATAAGGCTGGTGGTGTGGATAACAGGTGGCGCATATATATATATATATATATATATATATATATATCATGCGACACGCTTAATTGCCACGTCACCTGAACATGGCAGGCCTATAAGTAGAGGCATGACTTTGCACAAGCTTCAGATACCAGTCACGCGTGCAAGGGCACTTCCCATACTGTTATGCTAAATGCAATGTTGAAGTTTCCTTTGAAAGGGAACTCACAAAGTGCATGACAAAATTTCAGGCTTCTGGGGGAAAATAATGCATAAGCCATATTTATAACCCCACGATGTTGGATTATTCGGCCGTCATGTGGCATGAACGGCATGGCCATTTAGCTATGGGGAAGGAGGAGGAGGCGCATGCGAGCTACCTCTCTCTATTGACAGCATGTAATTTAAATGGGCCGGCTTTGCCATCCAAGAAATGTAAGGCCACTGTGGCATTGGTGGGCAAGGCCTATGCAGTAGTGGGTCTAGTTTGTGGGTCACTGCAGACAATGACAGTGTTGCAGGCCTACCAAGAAGACCTGCTGAGTGAGCTCGACATACGGCAGCATTCAGCCAATTTTGTTCATGTTGTGAAGAGTTCACCCGGGCATCCATGAGTGAAGCCCGGGCCAGTGCTAGTGCAAACAGACCCAGAAGGCGAGTACAGCAGCCTGAAAACACCTGAAGACAGCCAGGGGAACCGGGTGGCCACAGTTGTGGCCTGCTACTAGGCCTGTTCTGAGAATGGTCATAAAGGCCAAGAAGACAAAGAGGAGTGGTCCAGATGGGCTGTAGAGGGACATATCAAGAGACATGAGGTTGTTAGGGCAGTTAGCCCGAATGCTACTGTAGGCCCTCCCCTAGCCAAGGCTGTCCCATTTTTCTGTGTTCTCTGGTCAGCGAGCTGTCACAGGGCAATGGAAATTTGATGATTTCCCTCCAATAGAATGTGGACTAAAAGAATGTCACTAAAAGAATGTCACTTAAAGACTGTTGATGGAGCCTCTGTGGGGCAACATCCTCTAACTTCGAGGTTTATGCATGGTGTCATGTGGCTGAGGCCCATCTGCAGGCCACGCATACATTCCTGGGACCTGTCTGTCATCCTGGAAGGTTTGTCAGGGGCCCTTTTGAGCTCTTAGAGTCAGCCTCCGAGAAACTTCTGACTCTAAAGGTAGCTTTTCTGCTGGCACTGACAACTCTCAAGTGAGTAGGAGATCTACAACCTCTCTCTGTTGCCCCTTCCTGCCTTGACTTTATCCCTGGATTAGCCAAGGCCTTCCTGTATCCTAGGTCGGACTATATTCCTAAAGTGGCTACATCTGCTGCCCAGCCTGTGCTGTTGCAGGCTTTCTGCTCTCCTCCATTCCTCACACTGGAACAAGAGAGAATGTGCCTGCTGTGTCCAGTAAAAGCTCTTTGTCCTTATGTCCACCGCTCTGGTCAGTGGCATAAGTCGGAGCAGCTGCTGGTCTGCTTTGGTGGCGACAGTAGAGGTGATGTTGTGTCAAAGCAGTGCATCTCTAATTGGATAGTGGAAGCTATCTCTATCGCTTATGAGGTGTGCGGTCTCGCTACGGCTCTGGGCATAAGGGCTCATTTCACTTGGGTGGTCGCCTCCGTGAAGGCTTTGTCCAAAGGGGTATCCTTACAGGATGTGTGTGCTCCTGCAGAGTCTTCGCCCCACACATAAATTCATTATTACAGTCTGGATATTCATTCCGGATATGCATTACGCATGTAACCCTGTTCCCTGAGAAGGGAATGAGATGTTGCATAGCTTTGTCATACCAGGGTAGGCCTGTGAATTGCATCTTCACTTCAGATAATAGAGGCTGATGGCGCAGTTCACAGATG